>KB669948.1:389563-411450 GCA_000349105.1 Anopheles epiroticus | reverse complement strand
GGATCAGTTGGCGGATCAGTTGGTGGATCAGTTGGTGGATCAGTTGGCGGATCAGTTGGTGGTTCAGTTGGTGGTTCAGTTGGTGGTTCAGTTGTCGCTTCTGTCGTTGATTCAGGTGTATTTGAACTTGTTGTTGTAGGAGTAGTTGAAGCCGATGAAGTTGAAGTTGTCATAGGTACAGTTGAGGAAGTGGTTACCATTGCAGTAGTTGTTGGTGGAAAACATGTTATTCCATGATAACAGAGTTTATTATTGGCGCGTAGTGGATATGGGCAGTTATAGCTACCCTGCGGTATTTTAGCAATCGGATAGTTTGTCTTGATATAGTTCGTTTCATGATGAAATGTATTCGTATTCCAGAGGTGATTGAGAGGAGACCAGAAGTAAGCTTTTTCTCCATTAGATTCCACTGCAGTTTGAACTCCTTGATGATAGGAATACTTAACACCTTCCACTTCACCTAAGTGTAGATAATCAATTGTGGTGGGATTCCAGTACAGCAATTGATGCTGACTAATGTCCGAACGATGATCAACACCTTGGACATTGGTTCGTTGCACTGTTTCTGAAATGTAGCGTTGTGGTGATTCCATTTTACGATACGGCTGCTTCGAATGCACTATTCCGTTGTAGAGTAATTCATAATCACGAACTTCTGTCTGAGACGATTTGGGGCAACTTCTTTTGCGTAAATATCGCATACTTATGTGCCTGTCCTGATTATTCTGATCAACTGGAATAGCACTTTCTTTACCAATCACTTTATTTGTATAAGATGCACTATTTTCACTATGTCTTTCAAGATCGCATTTGAGTGATGTGTGAAACAAAAGCGACACTAGCACCAGGATCACTACAAAGGCACAAGAATGAATGTACTTCCATCTATCTCTCCGTTGCATACACGTATATGCCGTAGAACGCATGTTGAGACCGCGAACCACTCACCAAGAGCGACGGTTGACTATTTACGACGACGAGTGAAACAAGAAAAACTTGTGAGATGTTATTTATAGTTGCTTTTATAATAATTTCCACGCTCTCCCACATTTTTGTCTTATCGTTGTAGACGTGTTCCCTGCCTACGGAAGCACAACCATGAACAATGCTGTAGCATTGATATTCTGCAGACGATGTTGCGTGAAGTTCTTGTATGTGGAGGTGAACTATTATCTTTATTAAAATTCATTCATTCAAATTCTCACTTTTATTGTGTTTCACGGTTATGAGGTAGTAGTGAGCCAATTGAACCATTGGCCAACTTATTGGCCGATTTAAAAATGACCCAACAAACTCTGGATAATATGTGGAGGACTTAGTAGCTCTGGTTGATTCGCTAAGTTTGGCAAACGATGAATAGTAGAAAAAATAAAGATGCCTTATTTCTTTGGTTTTTATTATATCACTTGTTGTAATGATAAATTCTCTTTGACTAAGCCATTAATAATAATAAGCCCAGAGCCATTTATGAACTAAGCTAAACCACTTATGAACCAGATTTACTATACTGCTATGGGTACACACACACATTTACCGGCAGAGTTGCGTGTGAGATACAAAAAAATGAGTTTGAAGTTGAATGAATTTACTAGGGTTATTACTGAATTACTATTACCACATGGAATAAATTGCTTTTCGATGTATAGTAGCTTTGGTGTCTTATGTTTTTGTTCTGAGCTATTGAATATCAATAACTTAATGGCATCCTGATTATGTATCAAGTTTCGAATAAAGTTTTTGAATACAGGGTTTCGAATCATATCATGGCACACTTGATCCATTCGGTGGAATGTTTCAAATGGTGAGCGGAACATTGCAACGTTGCTATGGTGGTTTGCAATCATCAATGTAGCTCATTTTGTAGTTGAATATTCTAAATATAAGTCAATGGTGCTCTGAATAAATCTTTCTACAATTACAGATCGTCAAATGATAATAATTGCGATTGACCTGATAGCCTTTTCAATAAACAGGCTTTTTTAAGTGGTTTTTCATGTGGGGATCTTCCAACTATTTCCATAATCTTATTGCTTTAAGAACTTTCTGTACATATATTGCAGATTGAGTATATCTGCACCATTTTATCATCTATTTAACCATACATTAAAATGATCCCGTGATCTTGCCATAAAATGAAATGATGCCTGTGATCTTGCCATTTGGAAGAATTTTGGCAACACGTGGCTAAGAGTATCGTCCAATCTGTTCCTTTTATTTGTGTCTAGTGGAGCACGCAAACCATCGCTTCCCAGTGTTAACCGTAGTCCAATGGCGACGCAAGGCCATTCTGTGTCTGGCCGATGAGCTACACAGGGAACCGCCCAGAGCACGTACACTGTCGTCGCCGCACGTGTAAACAATATCTACTATATCGAACAGGAATAAAAACTCTAATCCCTCAAGAGCTGATACATGGAAAAAATCAGGTTTATTCTTAACTATTTATTATTTAAAAATACCCCTCATATTTAAATCGATATTTTAAGCAATGGCGTATGACCTCCGCGGCGCCATTTCATCCGAACCTTTCCACCGTGGTAAGTATTATTTGATTGTCCAACTAGGTGGAATTAATTGTTGTAAAACATGTTGCTGTCCAGAAAAGACCGACACGACCTACGAGGTCGTTATGCCAAAAAGAAGAGAACAGCAATGAGACAGACGAAACAAACGAGTGGAAACATTACTGGTCATAATTTCCGTACATCGTGTCAACTCGCGTGTTTGTTACTGGGGAATGTATGAAGCCGAGTCGGTGAACAGGTATATGAGTGCGTCCAGGATCGATCGCAGCAACGTACAGATAAGATAGAAAATTCTTGCAAATATTCCATCAAGTTGAGTAAATTCTTCCTCTACTCCATCTATCCATTCGTCATGGTCTATGGTAAAATCGGCATGCGGAAGATGTGGAAGAGTCTCGATGTATTTTTGGTAACTATTCGACGACGCGGTTGAAGCTTGCGTTGTCAAAGTAAAATTTGCGAATGCTGTTGTTTCCACTGATGTAGCATCAACTACCTTCAACGAATTATTTAAGGCAGCATTAACGGTCACAGTGCTGGTTTCGTTAGGCAAAACAAGTGTACTATTTCCGTTCTTCGCTTTTAAACTAGTTTTTGTGGTAGTTTTGCTCAAACGATCATTTTTGCAAGATGAGTATACAATTTCCTTCGATCTCTCAGTCACTGTTTGAGACAATTTCATCACAGAAATTGCAGGCATTTCCAACACCACATCCGGTGTAGGAGCGACGGTGGACATTGCTCCATCTGCTGTCCATTGAACCGTTGTAACATTAACTTTAACTATCAACGATAATGAGGTACTATTGCTTGATTCTTTTTCGAAATCCATTGCAACGGGTGCTTCTTTTAGTTCGTTGTTAGTGAATGTTGAATTAACACGTTTGCTAACCGATGTTTTTTGTGTTAGGTTCGTTGAAGGTGTTTGCAGCGCCTGAGGGGATAGAAAACTCCTGGTGGTATGTGTAGGACCTGTGTTGGGCATAGCGGATGAGAGAATGTTTCCAGAGAGTAGTTGTTCTAGCATTGATGGGGTTGTAAGTCCCTGTGCAAGAGAAGACGCTACATTGGAAGGCATGCCTGTGGTTGAAGCATACGCCGATGCCATGCTGAAGTGCGTTTGGGATAGCGTGGTATATGAGCTAGATGTCGTTGACGTAGCACTGTACGCATCTGTTTTGACGTTCAATTCTTCATCAAATATTCCATTCTCACTTATTCTGCCGTCAATCGACCGAGTCAGAGAAGGTAACAGGTCTCTATGATTTGTCGTTTCATATCTAATCTCAAACGATGGTGTTGTATGTTCAGCGAACGCACCCTGGAGAGTCATCTGTCCATGATCTCCGCCAGCAACAGTATTGAGATGATCATTGGATCCTTCATTCGTTTCGATGGCTGGAAGTGGTTGAAAATATAGAACATGATTGCTGGGTTCAGCCAATTGGTTCGTTAACATTGACGACTCTGAGGATGCTATGATTCCACCACATATATCACATACATGTTCACCTGAATTGTTTCGCAATGCTTCATTTTCATTTGCATCTGATGGTGCATACAGAGCGTGTTGCTTTTCGAAAGAAGCATATTCTGGTTTGGTGGTTAATATGTTGTACAGTACCGAAGGAACCATTTTCACACTTCGCTTACTAACACTTTCTTGAACACATTCTGAACGTTCATTGTGACCCTCGCACAGCATCTGATTTACGCCTGTGTTCACGTGCTCTTCCGTTTCCATTATTGAGTCATAGTCCTCATGTTGGTTCTGTACTTTCCACAATAGTCTACGATTTGCTTCAGCTTTATCGGTGGTTGAAAATTTGCGCCGTGTAATAGTTGGTTTCCGTATGGTGCTGAACCATTCCCACTCAGTTGGTTCGAACTGTGCACTATCGAAATCGAATGTACCACTTTTCCATACGCGTTTCACTTTATAATGAAAGTGACGATTCACGCTTACGGGTATGTTGGCCAAAAAGACGTTTGAAACTTGCTGCAATATTAGCACCAGTATCGTTGGCACCGTTATGTTCATTCTGCTCTAATCAATGGCCGTAAGCTAACTGAACAATGTTGATTACGATGGCACACGCGAACGGAAGGAACTAGTCCGCACGCACGTGCTGTGTGAGCTTTTTTGAAATCTATAGGTTTTTGAGTTGTGTAGGTAACCTTTCTGGATGTAGATACAATCAAGAAGCAAAATGCAAGATACAAATATGGGTTAGTTGAGGCCAGTTCATTTCGAAAAATGTTTATGAAGTGTATCGTTAGTAAAACATATTAGTAAGTTGTAGTGCTATTAGTATGATTCTTCTTCTTAGGTGGCAAAACAATCCGTGTGGGGTCAAGGCCTAACCAGAACACCATTGTGCTTTGGCTCTTTCTGTGACTGAGTTTGACTGAGTGACTGAGTTTACAAGATCAAGATAGTGATCCTGCGTATGGGGGGTTGTGATTTAGTGTACCCATAGCATAGGATTGTTCTCGATGTAGTTTGAAATGTTGTTAAGGGTCTAGTAGAAGTAGTTCTTGGTGTGCCAGAGGTTGCAGTACGAGTAGTTCTCGATGTTGTTAGAGATATTGCGGGAGTACTTCTCGGTGTAGTTTGAAATGTTATAGAACTTGTTCCCATAGTAGTTGAAGATGTTGCAGGGATTGTTCTCGATGTAGTTTGAAATGTTGTTAAGGGTCTAGTAGAAGTAGTTCTTGGTGTGCCAGAGGTTGTAGTACGAGTAGTTTTCGATGTAGTTGGAGATGTTGTACGAGTTGTTCTCGATGTAGTTGGAGACGTAGTGTGAGTTGTTCTGGATGTTGTTGAGGATCTAGTAGAAGTAGTTCTTGGTGTGCCAGAGGTTGTAGAAGAAGTCGTTCTCGACGTAGTATGACATTTTGTAGTAATAGTAGTAGCAGTTGTTGTAGTAATAGTAGTTTTAGATGTTGTAGGAGTAGCTGAAGCTTGTGAAAATGAGGTTGTCAAAGGTACAGTTGAAGAAGTTGTTACCACTGCAGTAGTTTTAGGTGGAAAACATGTAATTCCATGATAACAGAGTTTATTCTTGCATGTTAGTGGATACGGGCAGTTATAACTACCCGGCGGTATTTTAGTGATCGAATAGTTTGATGTTATTGATCGGATAGTTTGATAGCAATTGATGTTGTCGATTATACGATCGATTTTCAACACCTCGTGCATTGTTTCGTTGCACTGTATTGGAATTGTAGAGTTGTGGTTGTTCTATATTATAGTTTGGTTGCTTTTAACGCATAAATTCTTTAGTTATAGGATAAGTATGTTTTGAATTGTAATAATTCATTCATTTCATATTGTGAGAACCATACTGAGGGTAAAGCAGTTTTTCATTGGGTTTTTGGAATGATATATATTGTGGCAAGTATCTTTTTTTTGCGCGAAACACCCATTCACGTTTTTCATTGTTCCGGATCAACGGGATTGCCAGTCGATTAGTTACCCACGCTTTTATAATAAACTTCAGCTCTTCAGTTTTATCACTGTAGCTATATCGTTGCAGACGTGTTTTCTAAACGCGGAAGCACAACTACAAACAATATTGTTTTTATGATATTATATAAATGATGTCGCATGTGTTTCTTGAGATTAGAAGAGAGAAAATGTTTTTCTATTTATTCAAATCATCCAATCTGTTTTTTCTGTACCTAGAAGAGTTATGTGCTCTTTGGTAAATTGTTTTTTTTCTTAACTGTAATTAATATTGATACATAAGCACAGTTGCGAACATTGTTGATTCTAACATTGTATTCTAACATTATTGATCATTTTGTAAAAGTGGAATTATATGCATTATCACAGACGTTTAATAGTAAAAATGAATAATGGTAAAAAATAATAAAAATGTGAACAAACCAAACAAGCAGAAAAAAAAACCTTTATTATCGCTCCTGCACCGTCTAGTAAACCACGCTGAGCAGACTAATAGATAATGAATGAAAAACAATATTTGTTATTTGTTTGTTTTGCAACTCTAGTGTACACTGTGTTAGGGTATGAGTAATAATAATTGCGTTAAGTACTAAAGAAATGATGATAAACGGTTGAAGGAGCTCGTAAATAATCTTAAATGTTTGCCTTTTTTATTTGGCGTAGCAACCATTGTTGGCAACGGCAAGCAAAGGCAGTTTTATGTTTGACTATCTATGACATGGTGTTCTCATAGCGACACAGTCAATTCTGCATATGGGAAGTCGGCTCGTGTGGGATTCTAACAATACGTTTTTGTTATAGACTAATGGAATTATCACTGAATCATTAGACCACCCCAACAACGGCAATGTTTGTACTAACACAATATTAGGTATATTTTTTTTTTATTTTAATAAAAAGAAAAAAATATACAGTCAGCCCAAAAAGCATTCGTCCCCCCGTATGTACCTATCACACAAAAATGTCAATTACGGACGTTTGACGTTGGTTACGTTGTTATTACGACGTTGATAACAGAACAACAATTTAACAATTTCTGATAAAAACAAGCAGCAAAAATCGTTGTGACTGCTGAATGGTTACAAGAAGAAAATAACACGAATCACATTTAAACACAAGTATATATTGCATGGGTAGCCCGTGAGAAATTTCATGTATACTCTGTAAATTGTTCTAGGCACAGTAAAATGGACAAGAAGAACATACAGAAGCCCAAAAACGTTTGAAACAGAGCGTTAAATCAGACAGATAGCAAATTCAACTTTTTTGAGCCGGATTTTTGAGCAAAAAGTATCGAGAAAACTGAATACCGAAATGCATACCAAACGGGTCAGTTCAATGAAATGAACAAAAATTGTTGTGAAGACCCTACAAAACATTAATTGATACATTTTATCCTCATTCATTGATAAAATATTGAGTGCAAACATAGTAGACGAATAGTTTTTTCACGTGCAAAAAAAGTTGGAGTGCATGTTTCAAAATGTGTGACGTTAAAAATATTATATTAACACTTCAATATTGCGATTTCAAGACAGCCGTTGCTCATGCGAGGAAAACCACATTATCACTCCCAAGTGCATAATTTTGCAACAAAACTGCAATCTTTAAAACTTATTTGGTCAATTTGAGCATTGTCTTCGTTCTAATCAGATACAGCATTGAGAATTTAGTCCTCATTTTAATCTTCACTTGAACCAACATCTTGTTAAAGCAAAAACCCTACTTTATAATTTTATGGGCCTACCACGCCTCCTCTGTCCATGTGGACGGCCTAAGAGGACTTTACGGGCTGGGTCGTCCAGGTCCATGCGTATAACCAGCCCACCGGAGCCGGGCGAGCTTAGTTCCGTCGCGACAGGTTTTGTGAGGTGAAATGCTTCCTGAGGCTATAGAATTAACGGCTGGCCGCCAGCATTCGTGCGCGAATTTCGACTTCTATGCTGTTGCCGCATGGTAAAGATCTGATCTGTGGTCGATTTTCCGTTTCGGAATCCTCTTTGATAGTGTCCAACTATCGATTCGACGTATGGGGCATGTCGATCCTGTAGGATCAGGGAGAATATTTTGTATATATTGTATATATATTTTTTGGCAGTATTCAACACCGTAACACCCCTGCAGTTGTTCCAATCCAACTTATCTCCCTTCTTGTATATGGGATGGATGATGCCGAGATTCTAGTCACAAGGCATCGATTCGCCATTCCATTATGTAACAATTTAATGAATTTCGTTTTCTAATTTTGTACCCTCGTTTTTGACCAGTTCAGCTGTGATACCGTCGGTTCCGGGTGCTTTATTGTTCCTCAACCGACGGATAGCTTTTCGTGTTTCTTCGATGCTAGGTTGTGTTAGCACGGTATCATCCACTAGTGGAGCTTCTAGCTGTTCGTTGAGCTGGTCGTTGAGCAATTCATTAAAGTGCTGAACCCATCGCGATAAGACCTCTGGCTGGTTACTGACCAGATCTCCATCTCTATTACGATAGCAGGAAAAAAAATCAACACTATTGCAAATGTATTCATTTTCATTCAAATTTAATTGACAAACATTCAAATTTAATTGATTTAACAATTTCAAACTTTTGAAAAAAATGATTTTGCTCGATGAGGGTCGACACCGATACAGTACATTGAAAAGTAAATTAGACTGTGTAAAAGAGCACAAGTGAATACACATACAGTAAATTTTACAGTAGAGAAGGAAATGGACAAATGTTAGCCTAACGGCTAAAAGTCTCTATGAAAAAAAAGAAAAGGAAAGTCGAGAACGGGTAACAAGCTTAACAAATGCAGAGGGCTGCGCCTGAAAGTAGTCTATGTTTTTACATTTACCAAGACAAACGGCAAGGGTGTCAAACTTGTGCCTAATTTAGACTTAGTTTTCGATTAGATGATTTACAAGTCACCTACATGGTTACTTGAGAGTGGTAATAATAATAGTGAACTTACCTTCACGTGCTTCGGAATCAATTAGAGCGGTACGTTTTTCGAGCGTTTTTTCGACTGGTATATCTTTCTTTATTTTAGTATTTGCTTTCGCTCTGCTGAACTACAAAACGTTACGTTCGTTCTTCGACGCACTTTGTTGCAAATCGATTCGCATGGGCAGGATAGCTTACCAGCTTCCATCACTTGTCGAATGTATATGTACAACGACATTTCCGCACGGCAGCGGCAAATAATCTATGAGCAGTGGTTTCTCAGCATTGTACTCCCAATATGCCAACATTCCTAATTCAAGTGAATGTGTTGAAATTATGTAGCTGTTTCGGAGCAAATTCTTCCTATTTCTACCTTGTTTGTTGCTGTGACTGTGAGAGCAAAATAATCGACCTAAAAGAGTGTTTTTTCGGTCTGTTAGATAGCTCTTTCAAAAGCATCATTTCAGTACGGTCGAGAAATGATTGCAAGTTGATGGCAGTATTAAAATTTATGTTTCAATTTTTGTGCTAAGTCCTGTCAACGCTTCAAAACGTTTAGTTAACATCACACCTTAAAGCCGTTTCCTGCTAGGGTTTATATTGCGCCCAGCGGCACCTATTGCAGGCGCTCACTATATCTGCTGTTTCTACTGTCTATAAACAGGGTGCGAGTGTTTAAACCTTACTTATATTATTTTACTTATTGCTTAATGCGGCAGAGCTGTCGGTGGCATGATCAGCTGTATTTCTTGCATTGGTTGCCTCAGATGGCTTAATCGACGTGGCATATCCACTACCGCTGAATGGTACCGTTTCGGCACTTACCTGATGCTGCTGCGATGACTCCATGTTCAAATGCTTGTTTCCTTCAATACCGCCGGAGATGGACGATGGTGGTGACGCCGTTGCTAGTAAGCCAGTGTACAGATCGTCGAACGAGTGCGTTTGACTGCTCAGCGATGAAGAGATGCCATCAAACACAGACACAGATGAGGCCGGACTGTCGGCCGTAGCGGGATATAGGGCTGTTCCGGCAGAAGAGATTGGTGTTCCGTTCTGCTGTAGCCTGTGCTGCTGAATGCTCTTGCTGGAAGGCGTTCCGATCGGTGGTTGCTGTGGTCGTTGCAGCTCATCACCACCGATGCTGACGCCACCGGGATTGCCTTCTTCCGCCCCATCCGGAGTGCCGGTCGATGATGTTACTATTGTCGCTGCGGTAGCATTGCTACCACCAGCTGGTTCGCGATTCAGGTTCAGCTTGCTGCTGCTGCTCGGTGCATTAAAGAAATAGTTGAAGCGTTCGAGCGAATCCAGCTCTCGCTCGTCCGTTTCCTTGTCTCTCACGCCAACGATCGGTTGCTTCGTTGCGAATAAGTTATCTAGATGCGAAAAGGGAAAACATGATTATCACAAGCACCAAATGCGCCAACAAATTGCACCCGAACTCCTCTTAGAGAATCTCATAACGTACCTACGAATTCTCCTTTCAGTTGCTGCTGCTGTGTCTGGAGCTGCAGGTCCTGCATCTGCTGCTGAAGCTGCCCAAGCTGATAATCTCGCAGATAGCTCTTTGCGTCCATCTCGAGCGAAGGGGCAATCAGTAGGTCGGCCGGAGCAGATGTGTTGCTTCCAGCAGATATTCGACTATCCATGAAATCCGTTAACGAGACGCCCGCCCCTGTACCGGAGCCACTGCCCGACCCTACCGACCCGGACCCGGGACTGAGATCAGAGAAGTGGGGTTGAGTGTCCTGCGGCAGTTGCTGCTGTCGATGATGCGCTAAATGCTGTGCCTGTGCCATCATGTGCTGCAATGAGACGGTACTCGTTGCAGCCTGCGCTCCCAACATGCCCCGTCCGGGTGCGGTGGGGGGCGATGGAGCCGGTATGGCCGTTATTTGAATATCGTGCGTAAAATTTTGCGCCTGCTGCCGTCGCATTTTGGACTCGTTGATGCTGTGTATGGTAACCTTGGAGGGGAAAGAACGTTATAAACTTCCAGCAAAGTGAAAATGTAACACGAACATCGCTTACCTCACTGTTGAGCCGTTGGCCTGGTTGTAAGTTTTGAAGGAAGACAAGATCATCGAATTTCGTTAGAGTGCTCATACCGCCAGATGGCAAGCTTCCCAGGCTATTGCCACTGAAGAATGCGCTTGGTGGTTCATCGTCACAACAATGCGTAGCCAGACTAGCCGATGCATCTGCTCCACCAAGGTACGAGAGAGCCTGCGACCGTTCGGAACCAATCGCACCAGCAACCCCTTTTCCAGACGATCCACTGCCACTTGTTTGATAGTAACCCGACGATCCTAACATACCAGAACCACCGTACGCGTTGGCAGGTCCTGTCGGAGCCGAATGAAGTAGATCTTGCCCAGCGAGACTGTACTGACTGAAAGACGAGTATTGAGAATCCCCGCGCCCGCTGCCGATGGAGCCGCCTGCAGTAGACGAAGTTGCAAAGATATCCTGACCCGCTGTTCCATTCATATGTTGCCAACCTCTGCTGGCAGCTTGTCCCAGGCCGCCAACTTGCTGTAGTGAATTTTGTTTCTGCTTCTGCGCATTTTTCATCTCACTGCCGATGACGGACTTACATTTGCGTGGTCCCACGTTATCGTCCATCGCTGGGGAGGAATATTGCTGCAGGTAAGGAGGCAAGCAACTGCTACCGGGCACGATTGTGCTAGTACCGGACGTCACGGCAGCCGATACGTGCGGTGCTGTCCCAACCGGATGATGCACGGCTCCGTGTGCTGGGGGCATAATACCATTCTCCACCAGGTAGGCCGCGTTAAACGGACGGAAGCCGGTAGCTTCCGGGGGCGCACCGCCGGACAGCGCATGATGCAGAGCCGGGTTGCGTATCGTAAACATACCGTTGTCATTTTTGAATATCGTCGCCGGCTGGTCGTATCCAAGCGTCATCCGTGCGCCTTGTACGTCTGGCATCATGGCGGCACCGGGAGGACGCATAGCTGCTCCACCGATACCCATCGGACCGCCGTGAAACATAGGGTTGCGTAGCGTCACAATGTTATTTCCGTCATTTAGATTGCTTGTTGCTGTCTGCGCATTACCAACGGCGGAAGCTCCAGTCGACGCAGGATGATGATCGGCCAGCTCAGCATCCTTGGCTTTGTTCTTGTTACGTCGCTTGTTCCGTTTCTTACGTTCACCGGCTCCATTTTGACCAGCAGCTTCAGGCAGGGGCGATGGCTGTTGCTCTTTGCCTCTCAATTTGCCAGTGTTTACCATTATCACCGATTCCTGTCCAGCAGACGGTACGGACAACGGTGACATTGGATTGACGACAAACATGCCGGGACCTGCGGCACCGGCACCAACACCAAACGGACTGGTCAGCATGGCGGGCGTCGGATCCAGCGGTGGTGCTACCGGTTTCATCGGTTCAGTGATTTTTCGGATCGATTCACGCTTCAACCGTAGCGCTTCCGACTGAATGGCATCGAGACGCGTCAACGTAATACCGGGCGGGAGATCCAATCCCTCCGCACGTATTCCACGTCTCAGTTGATCCATCAGACTGCTGCTTACACCAGCACCACTGGTGGATCCGGTGCTGTCTTCGCTCGCTGAATTTGTATCCATGTTTACTTGCCTTGTCTTACTATTGGTATCCTTACCAGCACTTCCCTTCGAAACACTCGCATAGCTGCCCGACAGCACGTTCGTTGCCTTTTGATTGGCAATCTTGTCTTGCTGCGCCTGGGCCTGCACCTTTGCCTTTGTCGCTTTGGCTGCGTTTTGTAACAGCTGCGACTGAATTGTTGCTTGGGCCTGTTCCAGCTGGCGTATCATTTGCTTTCGCTGACGGTTTGAAAGTCCAGGACTATCGAGAAGGGCACTGATTTTTTCCACCATCGCCTGTGCCGGAGTCTGCTTCTTTGGTCGCGATTCCGCATCATTACCGTTCGACGAACCAGCGGTACTTTCGGTGTCTTCTCGCTTTGCTTGTTGTTTGCTAGATCCCGATCCAGCAGAAGTGGCGGATTGATTCGAATCGCGATCCTGCTGCTGTTTGGTCGCCTTCTTTTGGGCGGACTTTTTCTCTTTTTCAGAGGCATTCTTCTGTGCGTTTGCAGTATTCGGATTCTTTGTTTTATCACTTCCTTGCGGTTCGACAGCTAGAGAGGTTTCTTTCAACTTCTTTTTTATATCCTTCATCTCTTCACCTTTGGATTGTGGCAGGATCATCGGTTGAGACGAGGCACTACTACTAACCTTCAACGAAGATGCAGATTTAACTTCAATCTCTTGCTCTTGCTCAATCTCTTCTTCCTCCTCAACATCCGATTCAGAATCATCCATATTGAGCAGTCGGAAGGCGTTGTTATCGAACTCGGGATCGATGAACGTTTTGGGAGCCTTCTTGCGAACGACTATTTTCTGTGACTCTTCGACGGACGGATCTGCTGCGGACAATGTTTGCACCGGTTGACTCTTGGATTTATCTTTGCTAGATGATTTTTCATTTGCAGAATTATCTTCTTTCATCGATTTTTGGCCGGATCCCGATGCTCCCTTTTTCTTAGCCTGCGTCTCCTGAGGTAGACTCTGCTTCTCACGCTTTGTATCTAGCGGCTGCGGTGTTTGTTGCTTTGCTTGCGCTTTAGTTTGCTGTTTAGTGTCTGGCACACTTCCACTACCGCTAGATATGACGGAATCTTTGCTTTGCTTGCGGTTTAACTGCTTTGTAGAAGCTGCAGAAGACTTTTGCTTTCTTTTGGAGGTTGGTTTGGTCTCTTCTTCGTCGCTGTCCAGCAGGTTCAGACGGGCCACAATTTCGTCAATCTCGTCGATTAGCTTGTCCTTCTTGCGTTCCTTTTTATTCTTACCCTTGCCCGTTTCAACGGGCTTCGCGACATCAGTAGCGGATACTTTACGCTTGCCCTCCTGTCGATCATCTCCACTCGTCGTGGCGGATTTCGCACTAGACTCTTTCTTGGCCGGCTGATTATTGAGCGTAACACTGGCGTTATTCGTACCTCCTGTCTCACTCACTGACTTTGGGTTCTTCTGCATTTCAAGCAAATCCTTCTTTACCTTATTCGCCAGAGAAAGCATTTCCGGGTTGCCCTTACGATCCGTTTGCAAGTTTTTGATCAGCTCTACGCTTTGGCGTAGCATACGCTCTTGCAGCAGCTCCTTGATTAATATCGTTTGCTGCTGCTCCTGCTGCTGACCGTCTGGCTTACCGGACTTTTTCTTCGAACGCGATGAACGTTTATCCTGATCACCATCTTCAATCTGAACTGCATCCAGAGGCTGATTGTACAGCTGGTCAACGTACTCCTGAATGAGACGCTTCTGCTGCGGACTAAAATCGGCAAATGGATCTTCAGGCTTTTGCATAACGTTATTGGCGATATTTTTCATTTGCTTAGGTTTCTCCGTTCCCGCAATCGATGGTGCCGTAGGAGCATCACTGGCTTGATGACCCATTTTCTTCGGTTTTTGATGTTGATGAGTAAGGTCCCCCGTTCCTGCTGGCTCATTGATTGGCACTATCTGACCATTAATGAACGTGTATAACACTTGATCTTGATCGGGTGAGTCACCTTTTGCCGTTACTGTAACCTGCGGCTCGGTGTGAGGCAAGAATGTTCGCTTGATCGTAACCATCTGTTTTTGTTGCTGCTGATACAGTAGTTGCTGTTGTTGCTGTTGTTGCTGTTGCTGTTGTTGTTGCTGTTGTTGTTGCTGTTGCAGCTGCTGTTGATGCTGCTGTTGATGCTGCTGATGATGTTGTTGCTGCTGTTGTTTAAGATGCTGAAGATGCTGATGCAGCATTTGATCTTGTGGTTGTTGTTTCTCGTCCAAATGATGTCGTTTCTGCTGGAAAAGGCTTAACGTTTCCTGCAGTTTTGCAATCGTAGTAGAGCGCACATTGTTGTTGGACGTTTTTCCTGCCGCCGTTAGGGTGGAGGGTGGCGGTGGTAGCATTGTACCTGGCGCAACCCTTCGTCCTGCTTGTGCGTCATCGAAGGCAGGGGATTGAACTGATTTTTTCTGCTGCAAGGGATGCTGTGAAGGTTGGCAGCAGGGTGGTGGAGTTGCAAATGCTTCTAGCTTGAAAGGATACTCCGGAATTTCGTTGCGTATGCTGCTCACAAGTACATTGATTGCCGCATGGAGGTCATTCTTTTGCTCCCGATAGGCCTGCATCATGAGCGGTAGCTCTTTACGCTCCATCTTGCTCAGTTTCGTCGGATCCTGCAGAAGCTGTGCAGTTTTTTGCTCTTGCTTCTGACAGTTGTAAAATCTCTGTCGCAAAACTTCCAGCTCTGCAACCATTTTCAAACTTTCGTTCAATTTGGCTTTCTTCATCGTGTCCGAATCTTTCGTTGTCGACACGGCCGTCGCCGTTGTCGGTTTGGTTGCTGGCACCGGCTTCTGCTGCACCCCCTTATCAACTGCTGGCGGTTGAATGCGGTTCGATTTGCCGCCTCCTTTCGATATGTTATTCGGAGCTTTCGATGCCTCGTCCCCTTCGATAAATCGCAAAAGTTCATCGATTGACTGCAATCGTTCCTTACTTGGTGCGGAAGCAGCAGCCGCGGCCGTTTTGGCTGTCTTTTTATTTTTTTTCTCCGGAACTTGTTTAATGTTACCGCTGGGAGCTGAAGGTACTGTGCTTTGAGTAGGGCCACCTTTGCCTGCCCCACTGGATGCTTTTTCGGGTCCTTTCGTCGACGACGTATCGTCGCCTTCGATAAATCGCAGCAGTTCATCGATTGACTGAAACCGATCCTTGCTTGGCATTGATGCAGATTTAGCCGTTTTCTTGCTTCCCTTCTCAATAACCGCTTTGCTGTTACCATTAACCGAAGGTACCGTGTTGAGCGTGGAACATGTCTTGCTTGCCGCACTCGACGACGCTGCAGAGCTACTGCTGTTCATCGCTGCTTTTGTTACCGGCGGTTTACAATCTTTTGCCAAAACCGTACTATCACCGGAAACAGGTTTTTGCTGCAACTGTTGCTTCTGTCGCTCTTCGTTGAACATTTTGTCGTTCATCATTTGCTGTTTTTGCAACTTTTTGCGCAGTTTTTCACGTGTTTCGTTTGTCCTTTGATTATGGTTGCACTCCTAAAAGAGAAAACGAAAAGAATAAAAAATATACATTTAGGTATGAATCATGCCGTGGAATTGTCAATAGTTTGAAACTAACTAAACATACACTCTGCCCGAACAGCGTACAGTAGTAGCAAACGCACGATCCTTCCGCTTTTTCTCCGGCGGGAGCAGCAGCGGCAGGGGGAACCGCACGATGGCATGATTTTTTGTGTTCTTCCTTCGAATGTGCCGTTGCTCCACCATTGATGGATGCTTGTGGTGTTTGTACTGTGCCGGTGGCCGATTTCGATTTGGCAGCAGTACCCGTTTTTGAGCCGGAAGCGTGCGAAGGCAACCCACACGGACAAGGTTTACTACTACTGTGCTTTTGTGGCGCTGTCGATGCTGGTGGTGTGGTCGTGTTGGGAACCGTATGACCACCATTGCCAGGTTGTTGTGGTGCTGTAGGAAGTGGCTTTGCTTTCACCACCGGACCATTTGCACAAGCTCCCGGTTCCTGTTTCGAAAGTGCCTTTGTTGTTGTGCTACCACCGGTAGGAGCCGGTATTTTACTCGCCGCCAATTTGGCAAACGCAGACAGCTTTGCAGGAGTTTGTAGCTCTTCATTGGGTGCTGTCGGCACGGTTGTAGCAATTGTCTCCGCCGCATTGCAAGCTGCTTGCGTACACGTTGAAGATACGGAGGACGTTGATTTCAAGCTGATCTCATTCAGTGATGCTTTTGATAAAGGAGAACCTTGTGCAGATGGTACTGCTGCAGCAATAGCTTTAGTTGCATCGGCAGCAGATTTAGCGTCCTTTGCGAGAGAACTTTTGTTCTCTCCCAATATCAAATTCTCATGCTTCGAAGCTTCGATCTGTTGAGGCCCATTCATGGCACCACTATCAGATAACTCTGAAACGGAACATGCTACCACATCCTGCTTAGCAACAGTTGCTTTAGTTCCTTTGCTGTCTACGTTCAATTCGACTTTCGGGGAGTCAGTTGCGCCAGCTTTAGGGGAAGTGCATTGTTCATTACAATTTAATAGTTTGCATGGGTTACGCTTTCCACGCCCTTGTTCCAGTAACATGTTTCGCTCCTTTAGCAGAGCTTTAAGCTCCATTTCAAGCAAGCTGTAAATACGGGTAAGTGAAGTGAATTAAAATTAGCAAATAAACGGCGGGTTTAGTACGTACTTCGTGCGCTGCGTCCACGAGTCCCTAGCCGAAGTATCCAGTTGCTTCGAAAGCATTTCCGATTTGGAAAGAAACTCGGTCACACAACTGTTACAAGTGCAGGTGCAACCTTTACCATCATCCGCCATCCCGCCGTTGGTGATACACGACGCATCAGCGATTGGTTCGATGAAGGATGAGGCTGCCGCTGCGGCCGCTGCTGCTGCAGCTGCAACCGAGGCGGCCGAAGTGGTGGAGAGCGAACAGGATGAGGACGATGAAGAGTTTGAGCTGGACATACAGGACGAGGAGGATGAGGACGAGGACGTCGACGATACCGAAGAGGAAAGCGTTGTCGGGCAAGGTGCCAACAGAGCGGCGTTCGATTCAAGCTTCTGCATTATGCTTTCGCGCATTTGGCTCGGCGAAACGGACCGTTCGCGCTCCCGCTCGAAACTTTCTAGATCGAACATAATGTCACTCTCCTTCACTAGGAAAAACTTGGTAAAATACTGATAGAAGACATTCCGCGGCGGAGCCGGCGTGTCGAGCGTGAACCATTCTGCCAGCTCGGACGCGCGTGTCTTTGGCAGATTGAAGGTCGTGTTCTGCAGCGTCCAGAACATGTCGACAAACAGCAGGGGATGCATCTGGTCGTGAATTTCTTCGTGAAATCGCTTGTTAACGTTGTCGCACAACCTACGCAGCGAGTTTCGTGCCTTGGTGCTCCAGTTGCCCTTCATGATGCGCCGCGGTTCTTCGCTTACCGGTTTGTACGTTTGAATTAGAAGACGAGACAGATGAACCGGATAGTTCATGGCGATAATGTTGATTGCAACGCGACATGCGATCGACGAGCAGGGTGCTGCCTGAAATGAGCAAAACCTCGACGGTTCCAGCGTACTCCAGCTATACGGCAAACGCTCAGGCAAGTGCTTGAAAATGGCCCACGCAATATGGTAAAGTTCCTCGTCTTCACCCAACGCTTCCACCAGTGGGAGACAGGCAGCAGATTCCTGTGCCGTCTGCTTGTCGTCCTTTTTCGCTTCACCCTTAAACAATGTTGCGTGCTCCGGAGAGGATGCGTTTGAGCATCCGTTTTGCGTTGCGGATTCACTGTTCAACAGCAACGATGATAACAGCTTGTGGCTATTGGCCGTCGAATCGTCCTCCTCGCAGTGCGGTACTTTCTTTCCTTGGCTTTCGAATAACATTTCGATCATATTCGCACACGTGCACAGACGATACCGTTCATTGACTTCCTTTTTTGGGCGGAATGTAAATATTCCACCACCTATAATGCAGGTGAGACATCTACATAAACTGAAAAAAACAAAGATACATTAAACGATACCGATACATTTTCCTTGGCACGTTTCAATTATACTTACATGTTGTGCGTATTTAATGGACGATCGCAACAGGGACATGAAGCGTAGTCACACACGTTCGTCAAGCGCGAGCTTACACCCGGTATCCATTTTGTCTTGAGGCAGTGCACAACATACTCCCACGCGAGCTTCCTGTTCTTCAGCTCTAACCATTCTGCTATGGGCCGTTCGGGTTTCTCGAACAGTTCGGGCGATTTGGGCGTATAGTTCGCGCTTCGAATGGCTTCCAGCATCATGTGCGCTGTCTTGATACGGTTTCGTCGATCGCGATCTTCCGGCGAACGATGGTAATCGTACAGCAGGGGCCACACATCAGCCCACGAGAGGGAAATATCCGTCATCTCTTTGTCAAACTTCAGGAACCGTCCAACCAGCTCCTGATACTCGCGATCGGGCAGCGATCCGCGAAGCCGGAGCATACACTCAGGCAGTATACTCTGGACTTCGTAGTAAAAGTACCGTTGAAAAATGCGCTGGTTGATTAGCCACCAGGTCAGACCGAACTTGCCCAGATGACACTGCTCCAACACGTTCAGCAGCGGGGCAACGGTTCGTGCCGATTGACGCAGCTTCTTGTATCCGTTCACAATGTAATTCAGCACCTCCGGTGCATTAAACTGACGGCTGCCGTCGTCAGGATTCTCGGTGAACAGGTCCTCGAAGCCGACGCAGTATACCTGCACGATTGAGCGAAGTTGAAAGCAGAGCAGCTCAAAGAGCTGATGCGGATCACGGGTGCTCAGCACGTTCGTGAGCATCACGAAGGCCATCTCGTTCGATAATGGCAAGTTGGAGGCGAGCGACATCTGGATATTGTTATTCTTGTTAACGGGCGCATCCGTTAACCACTTCAGGGACGATTTGCTCATCAGCTCCATGTACTGGTTGTACAGTGCGTTATCCTCGGACCTACGAAGAGAAAAGAATAATCAATCAGTTAGACATCGAAGGGAGCCGGCACAATTCTTTCTCTCCTATCACATACTCCGGTATTAGATCGTAGTATTGCTTCATCAAGAGCTGCAAACGGTCCCACAGAGAATTGTACTGGCAATCTTCGCCATAAAGCTGCATCACCATCTCCCGGGAAGCAATGCACATACGGCAACAGCAGTTTAGCGGAAGCAAATGCCCACTGTGATGCCCCTGGTGCTCAGCCGACTTCGAGTTATGGCATTCGGATGAATCGGGTTGTGCCAAGCAAACACAATCTCCATCATTCTCCGGAGACGATTCTTCTTGTTTTTCGTGTTGCTCGCCGTCGTCATCCTCGATCGTGGCCTGCTGTGTCGGCAGCTCCATGTACTTCTTCCAGCTCCGCGCATAGTGACAATCTCCCATGCAGGCCTCCTTCGATGCCGAAACATTCTCGGCCGCAAGGGACGAACCGTCGCTGCCGTCCTCGATAGGTGCCGTCACTCCTGAGGAGGCCACGGTGTTCGCATTGCAACCACCGCCGCCGGTTTCCTGCAGCAAGATGGACATTTCGCACACCCTCCTCCTTTTGTCTTTCCCTCTTATAGCCTTAAGTCCTTCCTTTAAACGGCCAGTCGCTCTTGGACTAGTATCTGCTGGCCGGTGCTAAACTCCAGGCAATATTTGTTTCGATGCACACCACTTCTGCTGTACCGCACACACGCACTCACACGCACAACCACACAGTTTTCACATCGGAAAAGGTGCGCACCTACACTGCCCGTCGCGTACACTCACAAAAAGAAACGGTAAACGAACGCCGCGTTGCCTTCCCTGCAGAAGAACTGACTCGGAACTCAATCCAGTCGAAACCGATGGTGAAATGGTTTGGAACAATTGCCTCTAAAATAATACCGCTTGGCTAAGAGTGACAATCTACCATAAAGTTAGTTGATCCGAAATCACCAGCAAACAACGTGTATTGAGAAGCAGGATTGGCGTGTGGGATCGGGTTGCACCGCGAATCCCATTTCGGCGCAATGCCATCTGACATAAGCTTGCAGTGTTTACAACTATCGAACCAAAGCAATCCATCAACTGTTCGATCTACCCAAAGAAATCTTGTTTATGTACCTTGTTATTGGTTTATTACACCTTCAAATATTGTTCGCTTTGTTTCCAAACACATTAAGAGCTATTTAAAAACCTTAAAAGTATCTCCAATAAAAAAAGTGACATATAGTCACAAATGATGGCGGGATTGAGAACAGTAATGTCAGATACCCTTGTTTTCATGAACCAACCGCTCGTTTGATGGCAGCATTTGTCAAAATTGCAGTTGGGACGGGTACAGCCAGCACTGTGGTTGAGATCAAGGCCATCATTTAAATCACAACTTTTTGTAACTTGAGCTGGTAACGCATTCCCGATGAACAGAAATGATAGACGATAAAATACCGGCAAGCGACTGAACAAAATATTTTATTAGGGCCGTTTGCACACGCGAATTTTGATCTTTTAATATAGTAAATGATAACATTTTCAGTTAATCACTCAAGCAGCAAGAAGCAGCAGACACCTGAATGTTTGGGATCTCATCGATCACTGAAACCGTATTAACCGTAGTGTCAATGACCGCCTACGTGGGTAAGTTTTGCTCTTTTATTTCTTAATATCTTCTGATAGGAGACTCGTACAGATATGAAATTTATGGAATGCGTAGAGAAACATGTTTTACATCAATCTTTAAAAAATTAGAATTTTATAGCAATTTTTAATATTTGTTTTCATTTTTTTCAACTTTTACCCCGATTGTCTACGACCGCCTACCTGGGTAGGCCATACATTTTGTATGGAAGATTGTAGTTTTGCGAATTGTATTGCTTTTATCTTTTGATCTACTTGTGGTATTTGATTGAAATTTTCAAAAAAGCTTATTCTCTTTGTTGTGTAACTAATACATTTTTTGACTGAATTTTATAAAATCTTCTTCTAGTTTTTTCTTGCTTTTAAAAAAATTACGGATTCCCATTAGGAATTGCATTTCATAGTAAATGGGTTTCATCTTATTTATCATCAATCTTTTATTTTTGTACATATTACCTTATAATAACTTAACTAACAAGTGTTTTTTTGCATTGTAAGCAAATAACTTTCATTACAGAATGCGAGGAACAAACAGGTTTTTTACATTTTTAACATTCTTTTCTTGTTGATCTTTTAGTTTGACACTAATAAAAATTGCCCTTATGCCCCTGACGTATCTTTTTCTTCTAAAACTTTGGTATTTTCTTGTGATGTCGAAGCTAAATGTTGTCCTAAACAGCTTCCAATTCCACTTCGTGGTTCGAAATGCCGCATTAGCTGAACGTTTAGTGAACGATTTTCAATTTCGTTCTTA
>KB669948.1:359337-381588 GCA_000349105.1 Anopheles epiroticus | reverse complement strand
TTCAAATAACGAAAATAGTTAATTACATGGAGATTCTGTAAAAATCCAATAACTGAAAAATGAACGAGCTGAAAATATATTTTACAATTTTGGTTAGATTCGACTTACACGGATATTCGAGTTACGCGGTTTTCTGCGGAACGAATTATCCGCGTAACTCGGGAATCTACTGTATTGGTAATCGCGTGATGCGTGATGCGTTGCGTTTTCTAAAAATGTATGGATTTTGACACATGGTGTGGAAACGCATGCCTTGGGATCAAACAAGTTTGATTTAAGCACATCGACGCAACCGTCTGTCAAATTGCAGTTGACTTTCTGAATTGTTTACATGCAGTATAGAAACACCGGTAATAAAATGCTTCATTACAACCAAATTAGTCGATTAAAAACTTATTTATAGGTTTCGAATAATTTCACGTGTAGAAAATCTTTTATTACTAAAAACCCAGATGATAAACATCTAAATAGAGCACATTGAAAACGCAACGCACTGGTTCGAGCGATTACCATCCTAGCGTGCGGATGTACTTGCGAAACGCAGACGCATGAGCGATAACCAGGGCGTAACGCGAAATGCATTTTAATGTGAAAACAGAAAAGGGGCCAATATTGGCTGTGGAAGAGTGTGGTCGTGAGAAAGTTCTCGTTTTTGTTGTGCTTCAGTTTGGTGGTCGAAGCCAAAGACATATGTCTCTAGCTAGTCGAAGTCTTAAATAGAGAAAGTAAGCCTATAAATATAAAAGTTTATTTCTGCGACTTTATAATCATAGGAATATACACCCTTTCTCGCGGACAAGGAGATGAAGATGAAAAACATTTCAACAGACCTTCTTCTTTCTTCTTTTTTTGGTTTGTGGATTGTATTCTTCTACGCTTACTGTCAGACAGCATCGTAATCAGAGTTTTGACCACCCGATTTAGGATGGATACATTGTCCTTTTTCCTTAGGCGCGGATCTATGAAAATGTAGCGGCAACATTTGTTGCCAAATTGTATGGACGAACTGTCACTTTTTGTTGCCTGTGCATTTTTTGTTGCATGAGAAACAAATTGATTTGTTTCATGTTTATTTGTTGCGGGAACATTTTCAAATTATTTTCATGCAGAATATGTTGCCAAACTATCGAAACATAATAGATATCTGATTTTTTAATTAATAGTACGATATTTCTTGAGTTAAAAAGAGAAATATCTCGGCGTGTTCCCGCAACAAATGTTGCCGCAACATTTTCATAGACCCGCGCCTTAGAATTTGTTGTGTTCCGTTTATGTTTTCTGGTTTAATTTCTTGGATGATTTTGAAGCGTCAGTTATTTTTTATTTCAACAGACGTTGGAGTACAGTTTAAAATTGTTCATTGGGTTCTGGGTCCATATGTCAATTCCAGAGTTTGACATTTAATTGATGTTGTAAAAAGTCAAAGCTTTGCCTAACCTGCCGTACTAACCTGTGACTGCCGATGGTGTTTTCCAAATCAAAACATTCGTAGTGCGATTAAAAAGTTCGTGTCCAGCGAAATAATTTCTTAATCATGTCAACGACACGTGTGAAAACTAGAGAAACCAAAACAGGAGAAATCATAGCGTACAGCGACACTGCGATACGGAACAATGCATCTGCCGTGGAATACTGTCGTACCTCGATGGCTGCATTGTCAGGCAGCACCGCAGGTATGGAGGCAGGTTGAATTAATCAAAGCAAATCGAAGCTAATAATTTCTCCCTCGCGCAGGTGTTCTTGGGCTTACCGGTGTGCTAGGATTCCTGTTCTACGTTCTAGCGGTTCTGGGCCTTTGGCAGATGCTGCTACTGAAATCGGGCTCCAATTGGCAGAA
Organism: Anopheles epiroticus; assembly: GCA_000349105.1. Classification (NCBI taxonomy): domain Eukaryota; kingdom Metazoa; phylum Arthropoda; class Insecta; order Diptera; family Culicidae; genus Anopheles; species Anopheles epiroticus. The sequence continues at coordinate 379,751 of KB669948.1, read as the reverse complement.
ATATTTCATCAGCCGTAAAAGCCTTCTTACCCATGGTTTTCTGAGCGGTCTTTGCACGTACGTGCTGTTCTGGACGTTCCTCTACGGTATGGTGCACGTGTACTGAGCGCGAACACAGGTGTGGGTCACGGGTCACAGAGAAAACCTAACACTAGGCTAATACTTTGGTAAATTATTGCTTTTTCCGAAATACACGTACCATCATTTTAACAACAACCTATGTCTACTTGATGAACGAGGGGAAAGAACGAATTCACCTGTGTTTACACACTGGCTTAGCGCTGTGTTTCGAAAGGCAAAGGGCGATGAATAGGATCACCCTTATCGGTTCTGGTGGGTGAATTTTCAAAGAATTGTGTAAAGCAGACATAAATAACCAGCGACCGATGGCCCAAAGAGACCAATCCTTATTCTACGCGGTCCGCGGAACACTTGTAAACTTGTAGACTTGAATATCAAATCAAAGAGGTAATACAAATCGATTTTAGTTTAGGTTACGATGAATAACAGCGACCATTGAATAACTAATTCTCTTCATCTACTTTTTATAACACCCGGAAACAAAATATTATTAAGATGCTTGATTATTTTCAATTAAAATTGATATTGAAATTTTCAATTAAAATGATATTGAAACCAATTGATATTGGTTGGTATATTCGAATGGCATTAAAATAAGAATATTTAAACGCTATGTACAAGATCATTGTAATCTGAGCCGAAAAATCTGTCGAAATGGTTTGAAATTTGAAACATTGGAAGGGACTAATTTTAATTACGGAGTAGGCTCGGAGGTCTCAAAATAAACCAAAGCCTCCTATTAGTGCTCTGGGAGGTATTGAGCGTTCAAGGGTTGTTCTGGTTGCCTATAAGATATCAAAGAACAATATGACTTTTAGAAAGGATAATAATTAACTAAAAATACTCTTTGAGCACAATTTAGTGTTTGTTACGAACTTTGTACTAAACCAAAACATGACCAATAAACGAACTTTTACCCAATCACTCCCAATTCCTTGGCTTCGCAGATGGCATCGACATAAGCGATTGAATTGTGAAGCCGCTAGGGTTGGATTGAAGATAGAGTGCGTCAGGGAAGCAGAGTATTACTTGACCTCGGTACGATAGAACAGCACAAGCAGCGTGATCCGAAGATCCATTGTTCAGGTAAATTCTGAAGCTTACCAAGGGCTCCACTAACTGGCAAGATCCAGCAGACTACAGCAACACACGAAATGCACCGAAAGTCGTACCGATAGTTTAGAGGACATCAAAGATTTCGAAATCATGCCTCACTAGGAAAGTGGTCACCAGCGACCTGTTAGACACGGGGCGTAAAGTGAGCTTGTTGACTAGATCAAGCGGAATTTGACATGAAGGAGATCAACGGTAACGGAGCTGAAACGTATTTTTGAAATGTTTGAAAAATTTATAATTATTATTACTCATTTTTTTCAATGGGCAATTGTAGTACTTATGAAAACACTTAAGACTAGACATACTGTGATTTAAAAAAACACGAAAATGTGAAACAACTAAACACTTTGCCCTAAGTCGTTCTTTAAACAATTGGAACGTGATGTTGAAGTCAAAGAGTGCGTACACTTAATTCTCTGCCGTAATTTGTACGATGTTGAGTTATCGCGAGTAGTGGGTGAGGGTTTTCACTGTATTTGCTCAAGATGATCCGACAGTCGCTTAGTAGGTGGTTTCCAAGCTAGTCTGGCATACTATAAAACCGACCTAACTAGCTAAAAGGCAATATTGATCGTCAAAAAGACGATTTTTTATACCAAAAACAGCAGTCCTCGCATGGCATCTCGGATGACCATAAAATGCTAGTTCTAGCAGATCTAGAAGAGCAAAAATGATTTTTATTTTTTATAATGTCACTTTGTCTTTCGAGTGCTGGACACTCTTTAAATCAATGGCGTAGGTTTCTACTGCCAAGGGTAGATGTGGGTTCTCACATTACAGATCACCAAACATTACATTTGTGATATACCTTCCAGCTATATACCTATGACATACCTTATTGTGACAGTATTTTATTTCTATAAAAATAGTATAGCATTTCATATTTTTGTATGTGCTGTTAAAACTTGACTACTCAATAGGTTTTTCATACATATATTTTTTATATAATAGTGTTATTATATTGTAATTTTTATTTCATCTTCTTCAGCAAGCTTAACAAATAAAGTTCTAATAAACTCAATAATGCTATGTTGAATCATAAAAACCATTGATAGTAGTCAATATGATGCATAATTCATGACTATTTGAGATTTGTTCCTTAAAGCCCAGATATGGTTCAGTTCCCATCCGCCGATCATGTAAGTCACATTTACAGCGAAAAACTTGTTAAATGAGTGGTTAGAAGACACGAAACATGGACAAGATAGAAGCAACGCAAAAGTTCCCATCCTTTAAGGCGACTACATTCATGTTCATATCAAATAACAGTGATTTGAATCAAATTAACTTATCATCCGCATCATCATCATCGTAAGCGCTTCCCGAACGCTGGTTGATGTTCAAATCCTTGAGACCGGCCGTCGGCACACGATATTATTTACATTTCCCATCGTGGTGCGTCTATGAGCGAGATGCTGGTCCTAGCTAAAAATAAGCATTGCCACGTTGTGTTTTTGCTTCCACACCTATCAATTTCCCTGGACAGATAGCCAATCTGATGACTTGATCTACTTTATCGGTCTTTATCAAATCGCCCATTACATCCCGTGCATGCCAAACCCCGTTTGCTAATCGCTATTATTATTACTTGCCAGCAACACGTGCGCACGCAACGATCGATAAGCACCGAGACGGAAGTCGAATTGCACACCGGGACATCAGCGTACGCAGCCAACACGCAGGTACATTGCGCAAAACAATATGCTACCAACGGAGAAGATGGAATTCCCCTTCCCTGGAGTTCGACCCAGGAGGGATGCGCTAAGTATACAGTATCTTGTCCCTCGGCATTGTCACCCCCTGTTCAATTGCCCACCACACGTCATCGTTTCCCGCTTTTTTGATTGATTAAATCACTTTTCATCACCCTCTTGAGATTGCTTCCGTCCGTTCCGTCACCCCCTTGGCAACGTGGCGCTGCTGCAGAAAACCGCAAACCCCCGGAACAATATGTTCGGGTGGATTAGAAGGCAGTGGTTTATTATACGGTCGGCGCACTGAGTAAACAAATGATTAAGCGGAAATAGATCAAGGAAACGAATGTGCTAGCCGCAGTTCGAGAGGGTGCGGCGACGGGGTGGTGTGTGGTTTACGAGGGCCGGAAAACCACTGTGCGAAGAACTGGTGCGCTCTTTCCGGTCTGATGGGAGTGTGTGAAAAGTAGGCGTTCGATAGGCATGCATGGCCTGCTGCGCGTACAGAAACCAAGTGTTTTGTTTGATGTTTACAATTTGCCTTTCTCGTCATAGTAATTTATTTAGATGAAGCCATTTAACCAAAAACCATTCAATTTATTCATATCGTTTTTATGTTTTTATATCTTTTTCAGGTGGCCTGGATGCATGCATCGACGTACTTCAAAGACCCTTCTTTTGATTTGGCATTAAAGCTATTACTTTTTAGCGCTCCCCTCTGCTCCTCGCCATATCTTCCGTTGGCAACTCTTTTCCCTCAACCAGAAGCACAACCGTCGAAATTAATACTCCCACAATGTGAGGCAGAATCGACCCACGTCCAATAAAACGTTAACGTATCGATTACAACATGCGCTACACTCACGGCCCCGTAGCAGGACCCTTGCGGCGCGTTCCGGTTCCGTTTACGGATTGAAGGTGGAACCGGGGAGGTAGTTTTCCAACAGGACAGGAGAAGAAAAGTGGTCCTTAGTTCCGAATGTCGGAAAGTGACAGCAGCAGTTGAAACAATAAAGCAAGCGAACGGCTGTTTTGCCGCCAGGCGCGTTAAAAGTATCGATATCGCGCTTCGACATGGTCATCCGCCGGCCAGCAGTCACTTGTTTCGATCACACGATCACGAAGGGTTGCTGGTGGAGCCCGGGCAGGGGGTCAGTTTCCTTCTTCCAAACGTTTCAGACAGTGGCCTCGGTATCCTGACGGAAGGAGCGTTACGGACTCGATTTAAAAGGACCGCAGCGGAAATGTTATTTGTTAGGTGAGACGATATTTGAAGTAATTGAAACACGATAATCTGTTGAGAGGAAAAAGAAATGGGGAAGTAAAATTTTAGGGAATCAGTTTTCTTTCAGCAAGCCTTTTCCGGTGCTTTGATTTGTATTTTGTATAATGTGTTGAATGATGTATAAATTATCTTAAAACAAGTTATGAAAAGTTGATATTTAAGCGATATATAACGAGGTAAAAATATAAATTTATATATTTAACATAATTTGTGAATATTATTTTATTAACACGTTGATATTTAATCCTTTTCCAGTTAAATAATGAAATTAAAACACTGTCACGTCCTGCAACTTTCTTTCTCGTGCTACAGCTGATCTTAAGAATCAGCGATAAAAAACGGTTTTCCTTGTACTTAATTCAGAAACATCAAACAAAAACATAAGTTTTTTTACACAAAAAAATGAAGTTAAAGTAAAATAGCGTACCTACACATTCCTTAAACAAAAATTGATTTAAATTTCAAAATATTACCTTTTGAAGCTTATAACTACCAGCACACTTTTGAGTTCATTAGAATTTCACATGAGGCGATTGTGTTGTTATCTGCTGCGCTTCTCTTAAGAGTTGCCGGTCTTGTGCTATTAAATGAAAAACCCTGTATGGTTTGCAATTTGTACAGTACACTCAAGATGCATTGCATTATCAAAGGACTTGTTTAAGCGTAATGACCAGGTTCTAAACGGTCGTCCACGAAAACACCACCCACATCCTTCTCATCTCCCTTTCAACTATCTCTCGCCATTCCACCAGCAACAACGAATGGGAAACATATTGCTGTCGCTATTGAACCATGCGGTCGGTTTTAGGGCTTCAACAATCGATATCGCCGGTAATTCACCCGGTTCCGGCCAACTTTCCTACGTTCCATTCATATTCAAAACTAGCACTGACGAATGAAAGTTTGAACGTTTGGACCACCGACAATTATTCTCGGAAGCGAGAAATTTGCATTTGATTTTCTCCAAACTGGCTGGTTTCGGAAAGAAAAGCATTGGCAAAACTTTTACCTTAGTAACCCTCGCAACTGATGCTAAGTAGGCGATGCTGCCTTGTCTGTCGTGTAGCAACATCGCGCCCTCAGTATTCAGTTATCGTTGGTTAGTGACCATGTTTGGAGGAATGATCAGTTACGTGATTGTTGAAATGATAAGAACGCTTTCCTAACCATCCACGGCGAACGTGCACAGGGTATTGCCAAACCGGCAAAATCGCGTAATGCAATAGAACGACCCGAAAGAAAAGAAAGAACGCAAACGGCTGCCTGGTCGCTTTCGCCGCACCCAAAAACGCGACCACTGCTACATAACTTTTCGCCGCTGGCGTTACCTTTGTGGGGCTTCATTTTCATTTCAATTTACACCAACCGTACCATACGCCGGCAGCGTCACCCCCACCGCACCATTCATTCTTTCAGTGGTGCGGGAAAACCACGGACAGGCCGAACGAGAAAAAAAAAACGGCAAACCAAACGGCCGGGAGCAGACGCAACCAAAAAACACAATGGCGTCTGCGATGCGAGCGCTTGTCTAGGAGAAGCAACATGATAAACGAGAAAGGCAGATGTGTTTGTGTTTGTGTTTGTATGTGTGCGTATTGGTGTCTCCCTTGTATTGAGCAAAAGGGGGAAAATTTGCACAGGAAAAGTCGAAAAAGGAACAAAACATTGCAAGGAAATATTTTCAATTTGTTGGTCACATCAAGTCGCTCGTACGCCATTTTGTTCGAGACTAGGGAGAAAGTCGCGCGATGCAAGAAAATAATTTTATTTGAAGCTTTCTTTTGATAAATTGATTAAAGTACACATCAGAGACACCTATCAATGATCTAGGTATATCAGAAAGGATAAATTGATAACAAGATACCGATTTCACATTAATGACAACAAAAATCCAAAATGAAATAACTACACAAAACTTGTTTAATGAAAGAGTGAAATAAATTAATCGTAATTACTTTTGACCATGTTTTATACGGAAATAGATCCAATAAGCATAAACAAAGTACCAGGCGGTCGGGTGCTGGTGTCTTCTTGCTCTTGTGGTCTTATGGCCTTGTGTCTGCTCTTTTTGTTGCATTTTTTTTTAATTTGTGATTCACTTTTCGTATTTTCACATACCATTGATTATTTGCTTTTCATTTGTTTCATTATTTATTTGTTTAATCAAGATATGTTTAAAACGTTTAATGCACGCATTTCAAGCGATCGATTTCAATTTATAAAGTCTTTCAAGATTCTTAGATCATTTTATTTATGAAACAAATCAAAGAAATTTTTCACAATTTGATTATTTTTTTTTAAATGTTGCACTTCTTTGGGGTTAATACGCTGTTTCTCATTATTTTTATAGTATTGTATTGTAACCATACTCTTTGCTTGTATTTTAATCCATTTTATCTCAGCGTATGAAATTTCCGACGCAAAATGCTCCATTTTTGAAAAACTGTTTTCTTTAAAATTTAACTTATTTTAACTTTTTTTACTTTTAATTTTGCTTAAACTTAGTTTATTTTTACTGATTCAACTTTGCAATTTAAAAGTGTTTTTGTGTCAATGTTGCTTCATCCGTCTTTTTTGCTTTCATTGCGTAATTTTTGTAATTACATTTTTTTGTACAATTGGGCTGTAATGGGTAAAATTAAGATTACCTATATGGGGCGGCGGCTCGGTGGTCTCATGGGTAGCGGCGTAGGCCTGTTTCATACGATCTGGCCCGATCTGTTTACAATAAACTATGCAAAGATTAGGTTACATAGGAGGGGCCAAACAAGTATTTAACGCCGGCACAGGATCGTCCAAATATGTTGCAATGCTGCATTACGATGCATACTAGTTATTCAAAGTTAGACAAGGTGTAAGAAAAGTTTTCTTTTACAATAATTGGTTTCCTTGCCTTTGCATTGGTCGGCAAGCCACTCTGTCCGTCCCAAGTGACGACGAAATAATAAAATTCGTTAACATTCGTTTGCGCATGAATAATGAGCTACTTTAACCATACAAAACTCCCGCGAAACAAATGAATTAGAATATACATAACAAATTATATACTGATAAAATAATGTTATACTGTTTTCCCAAATTAAGGTTGAAGCTCATGTAAATTTTCTTTTTATTAGTTCTTTCAGAGATATCCAGAGAATTTCTAGCAAAAATTTGTATCTTTTCAAGCACTTCAATTTCCAATCGTTCTCAGGACCTGATCCTGAGAAAAGGAATATTGTATTATTTTTATTGCATAGCACATTTTTGCATATTTTTTTTTGCAACAATAAAATCCACCAACCTTCGCAAATGGAAAAAGATAGAAAGAACCTAAAAGTTTTAGGGAGAGACTGTTGTTTTTTTCTTTGTTTGTAATGTTCTCTCTCGTGAGGCTCTTTTAAACGTTTTTTTTCCTTGAAATTCCGCCTCATTGAGTTTTCTCTGCATTAGCGGGAGACTCGTACATTTCCAAGTACTTTCAATTTCACGTTTGATAGTTTTAGTAATGCTAATAATGCTAGATAGTACAAGAGCAAAAATCAGAATGGAAGAAATCAGAAACCATTCGGGTACAGAAAGGAATCCTGTCGCCTTGGACCAGGAAAGAGATCTGAAACAACAGCAGAACCTGAACAGTCGAACTCTTCAACTAGTGCATTCTATGCAAAAAATCCAAATGATATTCAAAAAGTCTGATGCTACAAAGACTTTCCGATAGGTCAGTGACCGTACTGACAAAACGGCACAGTTGTGTTCAGAACCATCCCATGCACCATAATGGCCGGTAAGATCCAACAGGGTAGAAAAGAAACTAAAGTAATACTTGCAAACACAACCTCACTCACGTTATACTCTCGTCAAGACATTCCGCCCTCCCTCCCTCCTCATTCTTCCGATCGATCGAACGTGCACGTTTACGATCATCATTTCATCAATGAATTTACCATCGCTTATGTGCGTTACCTGTACTACGATCATCGTAAGGTCCTTTGCTGTCCCGCCTCGATTTGCATATGTGTTCAGCTGGTGTAAAGCATTCTTGCATCACAAAAACAGTGACCTCCAATATTGCAGGAGGGAAGTAGGGAACCGAAACCAGTGATCCGAGAGAGAGAGAGAAAGATCTACCGGAAAGCATTCGACGGCAGGACGGGTGACACAATTTGACGTGCACGACCACCCAGTCGGGTGCGAAACAGAAGGAAGCGATGATGCCAGTCCAAAAAATGACTGACCCAACCTTTCCAGAACCCTCCGGGGTAAGCTTATGGACAGCTTCGCTTTCAACATCTTCCTTGCTGCTCCAGACGAAGATGGGATAGATTGACCTCCGTTCAGAGGATCTTCTGGCTAACCCCTTTCGGTTGCGCGGCCAGCCAGCGCCACAGGATGGCATTTTCTCTCGCGTCTCGTCTTACACCCGAGCGACCCCAAAAACGGCGAAAGGATCAGTCGCGATGAAGTATGGTACGGTGGTGATGATGAGAAAAGGTGGATCGACGCTTTTCCCTTTCCACTGCCGGTTTCGTGACGCTCGATTGAACATTACGTTTTTTGTTCGCCCGCTTGGCAGTTGGTTGGAGGGATATTGGGTGATCCAGGTCCGTAAAGGAAGGTACGGTGGGCACAAAGCGGGGAGAGTGGAACGTCAGGAACTTCATCCTTCCTGTGGAAGGTGTTCCCTCGAGTCGTGTAGTCATCGCAGTGCCGTGTACAAGCAACAACCTGACGCCGTGGCCGCTCACTGTCTGACGCTGGAAAGAAAGCGGCCGAGTTGTTCCGCATGTCAGCAGCATCGGGACGAGAGATCAGGCATTGATGCAAGTATCCTGTTTCGCTCAAGCATACGGGGGCGCGTTCTGTCACTCGATATTGAGGGAAGCGTAGCTAATATAACGGGAAAAGGCCAACAGATGATCGGCAACGAGTTGAGTAGAATCGAAAAGAGTAGTTCGTTGTTAACTTTTATATATATATTTTCCCAAAAACTGTGCTACGCTTGGAACTCGTAAAACATCACGGACCAAGGTCAATTCTATTTCACTACGATTACGAGCTACTGCATCATAAAAATCTTGATCTTTTATCGATCGAGGATTATGCTTGTCAAACAAAGCTGAAAACACGAGATCAGGATCGAACTGTAAGTTGATAGTTTCTCTGTTGGATAATGATATCTCGAACCCATGTCGTTGGTAGTGGGAGCCGAATGCATTCGATCGCTATCGATACAGCAGCATCGAAATGTCACAGGAAGTTCCTGTTACAATGTAGTCGACTTCCTGCGGATACAAACGATGTCGGCGTTGGGCAACTAAAACCGACTTTGGGGACATGAAGCGTTTAAATTTGAACTGACCGATGCAAAGGATAAACTTTCAAAGGGAGAAAAGGAAACAGTGGCGCTGGGAATGGTAACGCTGAGAAGGATAAGCGATCATCGTTTGATGATCATCGAATATCAGGTGCTTGTGATGCGGCAAGATTCAGTCAAAGAAGAAGGATAGAGTGAGCTATCGATTCTAGGGCAAGGAGCGTACAAAAGGAAGATTTAATGATAAAGAAGGAGCAAAGAATGAAACAGATAAGCTGAAGAATAAGGGCACAGAAGCGATTAATACAGTAAGCACCAAGCTTTTGAATTTTCGGATTAATGTTTTGACGTTTCTTGCTGGTAAGTCAAATCTTGTTTTCCTTGATTTTATCTAATAATGTTTTTTTAGTATTAGAAAATAATGGTCTGGGAGTATTTTTTTATATTAAGTAATAATAATACATGTGTTCGCTGGAAAACATTTCCTTCTCCCGTGGAAAAGTACGTTATCACGGATGAATTCGGATATTCCGATCTAGTACAATGCTTATATGTCTAATGTAAGTATAGATTCTTACAATTATATTATATTACACTTAACCTAACATTAAACACCATATCTACAGCTATATAATGTTATTAGGAAGCGGTTAACAGGTACCAATTTCAAGAATAGATCCAAATTTTAATTGATGCTGTAACTATAGCAACAATAATGACGGCTGCCGCATACTTTGGTAACATGACTTCGTCACATTATAATCTTAGTTTCCATACCACATGCTGTCGCCAACGGTCCATTGGTTCATCAAAAACCAGTGCCCAATAGAAAACAACAAAATAGTAGAAAAATCATCCAGTTTCATTACGAAACAAAAATCCTTAATGGATTTTCTTTTGTGAAAATTAACGGTGAGCTAGAAATCAAACTTAGCTGCCGATCATGGCCAACCTTAGTTGTAGATTCTTGCCTACAATAACATTTAGCATCTACATCATGATAAATTTATAAACATCCCAGAATAATGGAATAGTCCGCCATATGCTTTCATTCAAAAAGGCAAAAACAGAATCACAAGTATCCTTAACCATCACTTGAGTAGGGTCCAGTTTCCATCGACTGAAATTGTTCAAATTTAGTTCAAACTACTTTCTGCAGTTTTATTTCATTTGTAACAATCAGTGAATATGGAGAGAAATTCATTAATGTAGTCTTGTACTACAATTCTGCTCAATTCAATCAATTCTGCTCTGTAACTAGCTAAGCGATCAGTCATCCAGACATCCAGTCAGGTGCGTATTTTGATACGAAATTTTGAGCATTGTACATCTGTTTGTCAGTAGAAAGACAGTCTGGTAAAACTGTGATTTGTGTAAGTGTCTGGCGTTTTGAAGAGTGATTCTTGAAAGCTGTTTTGGGAGTATTATGGTATAAAGACAGGAGTTTCGATACTACAAATCACTTAGAGAGGTTTCGGTAGACCTGTGCAAGTATGTTGTGAGCTTCGAGAGTAACTGTGTCACATTTAGATCATCATCGTTCGTATCAACCCTGGAATCAATTATTTAACTTTCCATACACATTCTATCGAAAGGAGCCTCCCGAGTGTTACGAGAGAGTCATTGGGACGGATTAAACTCGTTATGTGAGGGTCCACTGTAAATCAAAACTAAGTTGTTACTACTAGAAGATGTTGGAAATGTGTGAACCAAAGTTGACAACTTCCACTAGAAGTAGACAGATGGCGTCAGTGTAAAATGAGATTATGCTAGTAAATTACGCCCCATGTCTCCTGACATATAGTTGTGAAAGTCTACTTAATTAACTGTGAAGTAGTTCATCCACCTTTTTGACTTTTCCCATTTTTGTGAGGTTCTCGTTATTGAGTGCTATTACTACCATACTATAAAGTTTTGTAATTCTCACCATCATCCGAATCATCAAGTTTTCTTACAAAATTGGTCACTCACTGTATCGATGGGCTTCAAACTCAGGAGAGGTTAAGCACAACAAAAACATCTCTCCCTCTGTCGCAAAGGACAGAGTGAACCGATCCTCCTACCCAGTTCCTCTCCGCCTTCGTTTGCATATCGTGTAACATCACCCCGATTCTTCCCCACCAGGCATGCAATTCGTCGCATTTATGCTCTTTGCAGTGGTCTCTACCCCCTAGCGTCATGTTTGCCATGGTTGTTGGCCAGTTGGATTAAAATGGAGCAGTCCTATGCTAAGTGCTACACATTGTGCAGAGTCGCCCATGTCCGTTTGTCCGACACCGCTCTTCCCTCTTCTGCTGGTTTGTTTGTTCGTTCGTTCGTTCGTTCGTTGGTTGGCTGTCGGATGGAAGGGATCGCCCTCACTGTTTCCTTCCTTGTTTTGCGCTCCGTTCCGTTGTTTCGTCCGTGGCGGGCCGTGAAAAAGAAGGGAAAAAATCGAAAAGCCCTCGGCCCGGCCTATCCGATCGAAGCGGTGACAATGTGTGTATCTGTGTGTGCCTGTGTGTCCGTCCGGTTGCAGGGGATAGTTTTCTGAAAGTTTTCCAACAGCTCATCGTGCGAAGCCATCCTTCAGTCCTTACCGTACCGTCCTTCCGAGAGTATCGTCGTTGTATGTCGTCGTCGACCTGTCTTAGATACTTTGAGTTTGGCACTGTTTGTTTCCCTGTCCACGTTCTCCACGCCTTCTCCAAAATCCTTGCACCTACGTGGGTTTTCTATTGTTTTTAACTTCAAGCTACCCGGTCGAGCGAGTAGTGAAAGTGTTCAGAAGTCTGTGCTGTGCTGCTGTGCTAGTGTTCAAGAAGCTTTTGGGGCAATATGTAATGATGTGCAAGGGCAACCCGGAAGCAGGAATACGTGCCATTCCCGAGCGTCCCCACTAACCGACCATGCCCATGATCCAGATGCACAACGATCGAAACGGCACACTGGAATGTTACCGGCCGCTCTGGGACGTCGAGCAGGCGGAAAAAGTGCATGCGGTGCAGCAGCAAGTGCAGCAGCTGGCGCAAACGGGAAACACGGGAAGTGATCGGGCAGTGATTGCGGAACCTCGGGTGCCTTCGTACGGTGAAGCGTTAACGTGGTGCAGGATGCGACGCCGCCTGATGATGGCAGTGAAAGCGAGTGAATTATGATACTTATTGATCGGTTGACTTCCGACGTACTACGGTTTGGCGGTGCTATATCTTGGCTGGATTAAGTTCGTTCGCTCGTTCCCGCATGTTTGTTTTTGTCTCATTTTCACCGTGCTGTTAATGTTAAGGAGCGACTGAACGCCATTTCCTCGTTATTAAGTTATTCATTTTTTTGTGTATGTCAGTGTGTTTGTGCGCGTGTATGTTTGTGTGTTTTGCGGTGGCTCAATACTGATCGAGCGTTTTGGATGGTACACACGCAAGGACACAGTAACGCGTTCACTCTGGGTTAGTATTGATGGGGTGTCTACTAGCAACATTAAACGCTTTATTCTGTTTTTATATGCATCAAATTAATGGCGGTGTCCTCTAAGGTGCTTGATAGTTAGTTAAGCTTCGAGTGGATTCAACATTTGAAGTTGGTTTTACGACTTAAAAAAATAGTTTCGAACAAAATTGTAAATATATTTTTATCTAGTTCTAGAGTCTTGTGGCAACAATAAACTTTAAATGATAAAGTGTGCAAAGGCAAACCAATAAGCTGGAAATGATAAAAATATGGTTTTTAATTTTGATAACTAGCTTTATATACAATTAAGAATAAGCTCCTGAAGTGTGACAACCCACAACCAGTACATTAGAACAACAAAACGAAACTAAAAATAACCATTTTTGGTTTAATTATTTGTTTTTTAGGTATCCAGGTTGATTACAGAAAGATTACGATGGGTTTCAAGTGATAATTTATTTATTTAATCGCCTTTTAATTGTGTGATTTTTTTATTCATTGATGCGTTTTTTCATTTACTTGCTAATAAAGGGAAGTACATTGAAGCTAAGGAAAAATCTATGCATAGATTCTTCCCACCGCAGAATATTAAAAATATTTACTCTTTTTCTATCCCTATATTGCTTTATTTTTATACACATTACATTTACATTTTTTAACAGTTTTTTATACATTTAAAAATTAATTAGAACTGAAGAAACTTGCTATGTGAGAGTCGACTCTATTTTCTTTTCTTCTTGATACTGGAAAGGTATTACAGTATTATTTTTTATAAATTACATTTTTATAATGCATATTAGGGATTGGAAAAAAATACATGCTTTGTATAAAGAAGTAATAAATTGTTTTAGTTGGTGCTGGCTCGGTGGTCTAAGTGGTAACGGCGAAGGGATCTCATTCGGACTTCTGCCGCCATCCTTTCACAGGATTAGCCATCTTGCTATAGATGTCACAGCCCCCCATACGCAAGGTTGACTATCCTGGATGGATGAAGGATGAAGTTACAGTAAAAACCAAAAGAACATTAGTGCTATGGTGTGCCTTGACCCTACAAGGGTTATTGTGCCATCCAGGAAGAATAGATTATTTTGATTAGCATGTATGCTTAAAATTGTAAGTTAATTACATAAAATTCAAAATTCGTTCAAAGACAAAACGCATTAAAACTTTTTCTACAAAGATTAAAATTTGTAAAATAAAACACTCAAAACCACACATAAAATCATCAAAGAAACGTTTAGATCTAAAAGCAGTCGAAAATATTTTAAAATAGAATGAAATGAAGTATCTTACTTTTCTCCCATTTGCTCCAAATAGTAGCAACATCGAATGAAAAGTTCATCAAAGAAGTCATGGAAAAGCTAGTTTCCCGACGCTCAACAGCAGGCAAGCTACGCCCCCTTTTTCGTTGCAAGGGGCGTGTTCGTATGCGAAACACAGTGCATAAATACATTTGCCGTACACCTCTTGGGAGTGTGGTAGAAAATAAAGGACATTCAGTTCGATAGGATAAAAATAATCTATTCAACTTTATTTGTTCTACCTTTACAATCAACTGATTACAGGATAAATTATTGGATGAGACGTAAAAAACATATTGTCAAAAATGTATCTCATCTTATTTAATAGACTTTTCCTAGGCAATGAGTTTTGAGATTTGTTTATGATAGAATTAACGATTTCCTGGCATCTCCTGAGGTGCAATGACTTTACTAACCTTCAAAACAATTTTACTAAACACACTTTTACTAACACCCTGAGCGCATGCGTTCCGATGTAACGTAACGTTGCCAGCACCCCCTAGCCAGCGGCAGCATCCAACCCGGCATCCTTACAACAACTTCGCTTGCCTGGGAAAATGCTGATGGATGGCTGCCGGAATGGCTGCTGCGTGTAAGCACCGACCGAAGAATGTGCCGTAATTTAATGGCCGTGCTTTTGCACCTTTTTTTGCCTTTCTTTTCGCAGAGTTCAATCAAATACACGAAGGTGGAGCCATGTACATATCATGTGGGAGTACGGATAGTACTCCCATGGAGCCGGAAACGGGCTACGTCCCGAACAATCCTCTCTTCGGGATGCCCCTCGACAGTCCGCAGGTGAGTGCGAATGTGTATTTCAGCGTCTTTCAACAGCCATCCGAATCGCGCAGGACACCGGCGGGAACGAATTGTAATGCTGGATGTAATATGCTCGATGTAGCATAGCGACAATCGGAACGGTACGACTCCGTCACCGACTTTGTCCATCTTTTTTACGCTCACGGCGCCAACCATATTGCCCACTGGTTTGCATAATACGCCCGATTCGTAATATCTGAAATTTCACAATTATTGTTACGAATCTCAGCATTGCTTTTTGTGAACCGCATCTCGCGGTTTAGTTCTTCGGGTGTGGCTCATCGTTACGCATCGTTACACGGGATTTCTCGGTGGCTTGCCACGGTTACTAGCTGCCTAGAGAAAGTGTGAGCAAGCAACAAGCATTTGCTGGTGACATTTTGATAGTAATTAGGTGAAACACGTTTTAAAAGGTGAACTTTTTCGGCTCAACAGCTTCTTGGGAAAGCTAAAACCGATTGGTGCTATATGAAGATCAAACAAGTGTGTGGATATTTAGTATAATAATTCGCAGAATTGGTTTTGTGGGTAGTGTAGTAAAGTAACAGTACGTTTGTAAAATTGCTTCTGAATGTTAAATATATTCGGTGTGTATTGAATATTATTTTGGGTAGTGTTTCAGGCAACGAGCGTTGTAGTTGTCGTTTGTGTTGTGTTTAATTTTTACAAGAAACAAGGATGTTATTCACCACTGCAAATACTTTCTTCACATTATTTAAATGCTCTAGTTTTGATGGAGATTTAACAAATTTACTTAATTTATTCAGCAAGATAAGGGACAAGTGTACCACCCTAACCAATTCGATCAGTTACAAACGGGAAACGCCACCGATTAATTAAAATTGAGTTCATTTTGGGCACGGATCGGCTTAAATTAATCAGTTTTTAAACTCAATCAAAAATTAAAACATTTTTAAAGGTCCCTCTCTTAGTACACTGTATCTACCAAACAGTACCAAACTTTAAAGAACTTCAGTACACTTTATCTAGCCTGTCATATGGTTATTTTGTATATAAGTTTGTCATACTTATTTTATTTTTGCACTACTCACTTTCCCTGTGGCACACTAGCCCCTAATTCCGTTTTACAATATACTTATCAATTTCAACGTGCAGCAACGTTCATATAGTGTGATTTTAGAGTTGAATACTTAAAACAATTTTAAAATAATTTAAAACCCTTGTTGCAGGTCTAAAATTTATAAATGAATAAAAAGTAGTGTTTCCCCATGTAAATGATGTCTGCATTCTGCATGTTGTTCTGTGATATGTTCACAATAGCTTAACTTTCTGTGCTAGAATAAAAAAGTGGTTAGACGTTAATGTAGTGTATAAATATTGCAATACTAATTTATAACCTTCAGTTGATTTCTGACGTGATTAACAGTGTGATAGTTATTATTAATATTAAATTGTTAGAATTGTTGTTACATAGTTGATATTGCCAAAAGTGGAATCTGTTGTGAAAGTGAACAATGTTTTTGGACAGTTTTTGACACAACAAAGCGCCGACCATTATTAACGACTGCATCTACAGGTTCAAACGTCGTATGCTATCTATACGGTGCATTAATCGGCAAAAATTGACACTTGCTGATTTAACCTTTTCGTTGTACATGCGTTTTTTTGTCATTATTAAGCTATTTGTGTCGTTTCGGTATTGCATTTGGTACTTATAATCTAGGATAAGGAACTGCATTTATTTTTAGAATCCAGTCCAGGTTAGAACAGTCACAATCGTATCTAAGATAGAATCTGGTCCACTACAATGTTCTTCAATGCACAATGTCTCGTTAACGGCAAGATCAGGCAGCTCGATGGCAGAAAAATGTGTTGAATGAAACTCCCAAGGTCCATCAAGGATAACAGGTCGATGCATAGCTCATTTGTAGCAATCCATTTTCTCTCTGGGTTTAACAGTTGCCGGAAAAAGTGTTTACAAACAAAAGACCTCCTTCGGGGCATGAGATTACGGCTTTCGTGAACATTTAACTCGATCATCACCACATCAGTCGAATTTGGGTGAAGCCTAGGGTTAACTCCTAGCCGTATTACCGTATTAGGGTGATCGGGCCTTCATAAATGTCTAATCCACATGGTAAACCTAGTGATTTCACACATGGCGTGGAGCTTATTAGCTACAGTGAGCCCACAAAGTATTCGTCCACCCGTATTTCGGACGTTTTAGATACATTACAGCAAAACTAATCGAACAAAACAAAACTGAATGAAGCAAAACTGATAGAACCACCGTCATGTTTCATACTGAAAATCAAATGTTTGGGATGCATTACGGTATTCAGTTTTCTCTATGCTTTTTGCTTGCTATCGACTCCGAAATGTTGAATTTACTTTCTCCCTGACATAACGCACTGTTTCAAACGTGTTTGGGCTTCTGTAGGTCCATCTTGGCCATTTTACTGAACTTAGCACAGTTTACAGAGTATCCCTAAAATTTCTTACGGGTTACTGTGCGCTATGACTTTGTTTTTAAATGTGTTTTGTATTTTGTTTTTTCGTAACCATTAGGCAATCATCTGGCTCAACTCATGGGTCATCATTATTGCACCTGGTAACAGACTTTTTTACATATTTCACCCGATTAACCACTCATCTTTCTAACTTACTTTGTTTTGAACCCCCGTTTTGAGGCATATTTTGATAAGTTTCAATGATATTAAGCCAATTTACCGCCGTCTAGACTGTAGAACGGGGTCTATTCAAAAGTCCAATAATTTCGTATGCTTATTTGGGCAGATTATGCAATCATTTGTTTAGTTTTTCCTATTCATCAGTTTCATCAGTACCCTTTCGACTAAGTGGACAAAATAATTGAAATTTTGTGGTCAGTTTCGGTCATAGCATGCTAAATTGATAGAAGATTCAAGGAACTATGCTGTGGCATTATTGGCCGGGAATTGAATACAATCAAAGCACACTTTGTGATAGAAAATGTCAAGTGAACGAATACTTTTTGCACGTGCATAACATGGATTTTTCTAGTTTTATCGATTTTATCATTGTTATCCAACTATTTTTGCTCCTTTTTTTTAATCAAAAACTGTTGAATGGTTATTCTGTTATCAAACCTTACCATTAGTTTTACTGTAATGTATCTAAAATGAACACTACAAATGCGCTTGTGAAAATCCAAAGCATGCTATGATTCGCTTTTTCATCGAAATGTCATTTTTCTTTCCCACGGTCTTTAGTCATTTTACTCTATATCTACATCGTCCTGTTATCGTTTATGGTGCTATTACATTGAATAGATGGAATTGGAATTGGTTTGTTGAAATCAATCCAGAGACATATTTTAACACAAGAATTCCGTTTCACAATTTAATAGTTCACTTGAAATTGAAATAGAATTTCGTATTATAAAGGCGTTCAATCACTTCGTTCTTCAATTCAAAAAGGTGCGGAAGGTCAAACAGTATGACCAAACACATACACAACAGAACCCACCACAGTGAAAATAAAGTTTTTTTCTCTGTGTGACATCCCAATTCCACTTGATTGTAAAATCTATATAGGGCTTGCCGTATTCATTTTTTCGGCCATGGTAACTTCTGTCAAACGCGCTCTGACGTGCAAATTCCTATTCCATCTATCCAATGTAATAGCACCATTATAGACCTTGTTCCTAAGAATCACCATGAAATCAAATTTAATGTTTTATTCCAGTCGTTTATGTCAAATATGTATTCTCTGTAAGTTTGTGTACGTTATAAAATTATAAAGCATTTAATAAAGGGCGAGAAAGGCATTATCAATATTGTTCCAATCGCTTTTCTGCTAATATTATGGTGATTGTTTAAAAAAAACTTTTGCGTTAAAACAGCTAAAAGATTATAGAAAAAATATTAGAAAGTGTAGAGAAAATGTAATGTGTGTAGAATGCTAGACATGATCTATTTAAACAGTGCAGTGCAGATTGTGCTTGTTTAAATTATAGTCTAACGTCCATTACAGACATATTTTTTAAAAGCTTATCGTACAAAGTGATTTCCCAAAATCTTGACACGTGACCAAATTCGAAGTAAGACACTGTTTTTCCTGAAGACCCCGTAACACTCAAACGATGTAGGACGATGACATATAGCCGCTACCATCAACTGATGGGATCCAACGGTGCCCATTCCGCCGTCATCCGTCGTGCCTGGAGGTTTTTTATGGGATTTAAGATACTGTTTCTAGACGATCCCAAAATTATCCGTTGTAGGTTTATTGATTTTTGCAAGTTGTTTGTGCTCCAAGGCTTCAAAGAATGTGATAGTACCGAAACGCTCTTGAAGTGCTCTCACCACATCGGTCTGAAGACTAGCTATGTTTCAATCATTTAACAGTATTAGAACTCAGAATATATTGTACACGAATTGTACGTCTTTTGCCAGGCTTACAAATAAACTGTTATGCCATATCCCTTAAAAGAGGTGTTCACGCGAAGATTGTATAACTAAACATTGTGCAATGTCCATCGTACGGCGGCTTTGCCGGCGGTCGGCACAGCTAACAACACGAAAAACGGACAGCAACTTACATCACGAGCATACTTTGTACCGGATCGAAAGCAAACAACTCTAATACCCTTACGCGAACGATGCCTACTGAGTTGATGGTTTAAGTAAATCAAACCGTTTTATGTAGCAGCTCATCCACGGCAACGGCATGCATCGGCGGATGCCATCCACTACTACTACCAGCAGATAAAAATACACGTCAGTTAGCGAGAAGTGGCCAGTTTTAGTTACTTTTTTTTGTTGCTAGCGCCATGAAACGTCATGAAACTAGCCCATCACGTGACGGTATGTCCTTTTTTGCGATTCTAATAAGATTATATTTCGAATCGGCGCGCGTTTGTTCCTGGAACCGCGGCCCGTACTTGACAGCAGCTTGCAGGAAGCTCGGCCAGTTTGCAAATATCTCTGCCGCCGGAATTGGACAACTGTAATAACCGACTGCCTGGCGACTTGTAAATCTGTTTGTTAACGTTGGTCTAGTTGGCCGGCAGGTTGGTCGGTCTGTCGGTCGGTCGGTCGGTCGGTTGGTCGGCCGTTGTCAAGGAAGGATGGTTGGTAAAGCTCATTTGGAATGCACGTGTCGACAGTGGCACATTCTTCTTCTTCTATGTATTAGAGTGACTTTGCTCTCTTGAGTCATTCGTCACTAGTGGCACATTTACGCAATTGAGTGTGGGCCTGCGGGGACCTTCGGGGTGAATCTTTTTGTGACACTTCAATAAAAAAAAAAAAGTATAGTTTGACGTCACTTTTTTGCTCAAACCATCCATATTCATAGCAAAAAGTGTAAGTAAGTAAGTAATAGTTTGTTTTATTGATCAACATGTATGATAACAGTTTTGCTTTACAATTGGTTCCTATCAATCGATATCT
>KB669948.1:335450-357194 GCA_000349105.1 Anopheles epiroticus | reverse complement strand
GGTAAATCGCTTGTGAAAATGTTGAACAAGACAGGTGATAAAACACTGCCTTGTGGTAAACCAGCGCGAGGGGAGAAATTTTGTGATTTTGTAGAGTTTAATTGTACGAAGCAACTACGTTCCGCTAGGAACGATGAAATAAGCAAGATGATGTTTGGATGGAAGTTGAAACCTATGAGTTTGTGTATGAGTCCTTGATGCCATACTGTATCAAATGCTTTTTCAAGATCTAATAGTACAAAACCTGTAGATTTTTTTTTTTTGTAGAGCAAAAAGTGTAAATCTCTATTTATATCAGAAGTAACGGCCAGGCTTGGGTAACGTATTGCTTGGGCAAAAATCTCTTTTAAGAATTGAAAATTAAATGTTGCGTGGGTTTCTTCAACTCAACTTAAATTCAAATAAAATTTTCCCTCATGTTTTATGTAAATGAAAAAACTAAAATGCCTTGTAGCGTAGATAGTAGCTTCCGTTTTGTTATTTTTTCTTTGAAATTATTTCCTGAAAGCAATTATCGCTAAAACAATGTAACCATGATATATAACGTCAAATCAATCAAGATCAAAAGATTTATATGGAGGACAAATAAGGCAAGGTTTGGTCAATCTAACAAACCTTGTTTTGAAATAAGGCAACACGGAGCGCATTTATAATTGTACTGCACATATACTTGGAAATCTCAGAATTGCCCCATTTTAATCTGACCAAAGGACTTAAGATGAGAAAAACAGTTTTCGAATGTTAATGAATGACAAGGACTGCCTAATTTAAAAACAAATAAGGTAACCTACGAAAACACTGGGACCACGAATCTTTAGCTGAAGATTTTAACAAATTGGAACAATCCGATAAAATATGGAACTTGCAGATTAAGCAGAATTCCGCGACCATAGCACATTTTGAACGGTTGTATAACCTTGTTGTGACAAAATACATGAGCTGTACGTAAACAATTAACGGTAAAATATTGCAGAAATCAAGTTTTAACTGTTGCTAGGTTAAAATATTTGAGTTACGCTAGCAAATGGGGATGTCTTTGCAAAAATTGTCTCTAAAATTTACTTTATTCCTGAAAATAAACACAAATAAACCAATATCAACCCGATTTGTACGTGCTGTTATTTCAAGTGATGCTGGTGTAGTATTGTGTGGCAATGCAATGCATACCGATATTATTTCCAAACTAGCAAATCCTTGGAAATTGCCAAAACTTTGTATAGCCAAGTTTCCTGAAAAACAACATAAAATGGCTTGATTCATTTCAGTTTTTCATTTCTGATAAATATAGTGAAACGGCAGGTTAACGTTGAAATCAAGGCCAAGAAACTCTACACAATTCAACAGACTTATGAAAGCTATTAATTGGCCTTTCTAAATCTATTTTCAAATGATTATGTTGCGGAGCTTCGATAGTATCCTGTTCCAGTTTTTGACATTCCAAAGGTTAAGAGCTGCCTATTTCATGTTAGGAGGTTAAGAGCTGCCTATTTCAAAGCCTAATTCTTCCAGGAACCGTCCAGGTGGACCAACATCTGAAAAAAGTGAAAAATTAAGTATCCGATTTTAGATGGGTAAAAATGTAGCTTTAAAATTCGTTTAAATTATCAATTATATGCATTATTGGAATATTGGAAGAAGCATAACTGAAATATGTTTAATGAACAATTAAAGTGTTTGGACCCTTAAGCTGTAGTTTGAAGTTACGATAGAATATTAAGACTCTAGTGGTAATATTAATTTCGTCCCAAGTTTACTATCGTTCATCATCCACTACTATCGTTCCACTCCTTAATACGATAAGAAAAAAAGATTTATAGACTTTACAAATGTTTATCCTAGAAACAGTTATACCATCAACTCTGTCTTCTTTCTCTTCCCCGCTCAGAGCTGCTCAAAACGAAAGGAACGCTCAAAGTTTTTGTAGAAAATTAATGCCCTCTTGCTAATTACTTGCGGCATTCGTATTGTGCTTTTCTTACTTCTGCAACGGCTATTTGTATTCCACAATATTAAACTTTGGGCGAGATGGTTAAAATTTTTATACAACCATTGGAAGCTCGCACTAAACTAAACTAGACTAGGTAGACTGTTAAAAAAACATTGTTTCTTAAACATATAATATATAAAACAGACTTGCGTCATGACGGCCGGTCCTGTGCTACAGTTCTCCAACTCGAGACTTCGATCATCCGCAAGTCCGCCTCGACCTGATCAAGCCACCGTACTCGCTGCGCCCCTCTCCTTTGAGTGCCCTTTCGATGTTGGGTCCCTTTCGATGACCTCTCTGGCTGGGTAGCTAACAATCGGAGGTTCACCGTGCAGCTCATACAGCTCATCGTTCCACCTTCTTCTCCTAGCGCCATCTGCCTCACGTACTCAGGTCCATGTCTCACGTTCGTAGAGCACCACGGGCCTTACTAGAGTTCGATAGAGCGTCAGTATGGTTCGCCTGGAGGCTCGACTGGATCGAAGCCACTTGCGTAGACCATAACAATTTTCCTTAGAAGTCTTGTACTATTTGTTCATTTTGTGATTATTTTTTTGTTTTTACTTGCCCAATGTTGAGCTGCATTGTTGGATTAAACTTTTAGTTTCAAAATACGTCCTAAAAAGTCTTCCAAACTGAACTGTTCAACGTATTATAAAAATTAAATAAACGAAAATTCGTGGCGCGTGAAGTGCGCTTTCAATTGATCTGAAGTTCAAGTCAAATGGAGCTACAGTAGTGGGAATCAAAGATATCAATTCTATTAAAGAAATCATCATTCCTCAAATTTGTGCCGAAACCTAACGCGGTCAGTTTTAAAAGAGATATCTTGCACAAGAACAGAAGAAAAAAGTTGAACCGCATTAGAAAAAAATGTTGTTTACTTGAAGTTTTATTTGTCAGGTATCTCAACTTCTCAACAACTCCAAACAAACACAATACCCCGAGTCCCATTTTGACACAAACGTATATATTATATAGAGTTTCATTTAATTGAAATCAAGCTTTTGTTTACCCAAGCTGGAATGAGTTATCTAAGCCTCTGACCCAAAAGACGGTAATACTATAATGGTTGTATTTTTTTGTGAAAAATTGCTATTAGCCATTGAAACATTTTCTAAATTAAAATTTAGATGCTTAAATGTAACAAAAAAAATGTTCTTAGAGACTTCCGTTACCTTTGTTTTGATAACAGACACATAAAAAACTAAGCTATTGTAAGGTTTGAAGATCAGATAATTTTTGATTTTTCAAATATTTTCAGCTTTTCGCAATTGTGAATTCTCAAAAAAAAAGTAGAATATAGCTTAAAATAGTTGGAACTTAAACCCATCGGACATTAGTTAGTTGTTTTCGTAGACGTTCACAGTAACAGTAATCTTTAAAATTGCTTTAACTGCGCTTGAACTGAGCTTTTATTTAAGACACTAAATTGAATCTAAAAATAGATTGGGGAACGCCAAAACAAGGGTTCGAAATAAAAGTTTGTTTTTATAACAACCTCTACGCGTTCCATTCATAACGGATCGGTGGCAAGCAGGGCGGGGGAGACCATTCCCATGGGCTCTATTTTTAAGATGTGTGTGTGTGTGTAGCATATAATACATGTAACGTCAACATACTGACCACCACCGATTTACCCTTACCCCTTCTCACCCGTGTTCCGTTGTTGCCATCTGTCTTTCTAGGAATGCCCATCGTCCTGTGGTGGTAGTGGCTGTTCCAGCTGTCAGGAGAACGCAGCATCGTTGCCCCTTGCGGGACTGCACGGATCGGATTTCAGCGACTGCGGAAACTGTCTCGACCACAGCGGTGTACTGAGGTAAAACACATTGATGCGAAAAAAAAAGTCACAACCGAAAAGCTGCCCCCTTAAGGACGGGTCTGTAGTTTGGACGATACAAAAAAGTTTAAATTTAGACCCGAAAAAGGGAGAGAGAGTCCCATGCGCAAAAACGGTCGTTGGAGCTCTGGTTGTGGTGGCGCTGGTTGTTGTCGAGGAAGAAGGACAGCCTGAAAGACGGGAGAGGAAGAAAGGGCGGGAACACCATTTTAGAAGCTTTATGCGATGCCCACCGCTAGGCAGGGATAAAGAATTGGCAACATAAAACATGTCATTGAGTTGGTAAACCGCATGCTTCTTATGTTGTGAATGAATGCGCTCGCCCATCGGACGGATGGGCGGCCCCGACCGTGGTCCGGACATTCGCTTCCCTGGCTGCCCCTGGCTCTTTTGCCAACCCACCGTGGAAGGGTTTTAATCGATCAGTCTTTTGCGACCGTCATTCGATTCTGGCCAGCTAGTTTTCGCAGTCACGCAGTGCAACCGTGTGAATTTCCCTTCGCTGCCAGCCTTGGTTGTTTCCCGTTTCCCTACGAAAGGAATAGCATTTCATTTTAATTATCTCTTCAGCCTCTGTTCAGGGTACTCGGTTTTCTCCACTTTCCCGCACCGATGTTGGAGCTGGTGTGTGAAATAATCATGGCATGATAGAAGGATTGACTCTATTTTATCAACAATCACTGCTGGGTGTGCTGCTGCTGCTGCTGCTAGATGGCACTCACCGACACATTAATCGGTGAACATAGGACCGGCAAGCTCGGGCGGATCGGGCGCACTATCGGGTTACTCGGTGTGGAGCTGCATTTGAAAACTGTAAACCGATCGGCATGCGAAACCGACGGAATGAATGGGCTTAATTTGCGGCCCTGCATCCGCGGTCAGCTACGGATGCTACGGTGGGCATAGAACGGTGGATTACAGCTATCTGGTGATGATTAAATCAAGTGCAAAAAATGAGTCAATAGGAATGACAGGGGTCCATGGAGAGCTCTGGACTTGTTTTGGACTACGAATTCGCAAAGTGGCCCCAATCGCCCACCATTTGGTGGATGAAAACAGCAACAGTGGTTAGAGGTGCGATGAAGGACATAGTTTTTCCTATTTTTACGTGCAAAAACCTTCAGCGCGGAGCTTCATTCCAAATTCAACGTAGTGAGGGTCTTGACCAGCTGCAACAAATTCCGAAACCGTTCACGGTCTCGCGCCGTCGTCGGCCTTAGAAGATTTTACTGGCTGGGTCGTCCGGGTCCATGCGTATAACATGGCCAGACAACCGGAGCCGGAGCGATCGTTGGACAGCTCGTACAGCCCGTCGTTGTATCGGCTCCTCCGTTGTCCCGCGTCACGTATGGGGTCAACAATCCTCCTGAGCATCTTCCTCTCGAACGCGATATGGTCCCAGCTTCATCCGTCGCGACAGGTTTTTTTGTGAGGCAGCATTTCACCTCAGGCTATAGAATGTCCGACTGACCGCCAGCATCCGTGTCGGTGCTGACTTTTGACCCGAGATAGGTGAAATTTGGGACGACTTCGAAAGTGCGTTCACCTATCCGTACGTCACCCCTACGTAAATAGGCACTTGTTAGTAGGGCCGCTGGTAGTGCCACCATCAGTTTGGTCTTCGCCTCGTTAATCTGCAACCCGAGGTCTTCTGCGCGCCCACGTCCCCAGTACCTCTAGAGGGCCTCGTAACGGATTTGTTGACAGTCGAAATACCACCCCCCCCCTCCTCCCCGTTCAGACATCCCAGTTTCCTGGAATGCCCACCCCCTTCCTCCTTAGCCATGAGCCGTCGCTCGCCCAAAAGGTTGGACTTAGGCACATATTACCACTCTACACGACGTGGACAATGTCCACTGGACATGTCGGGAAAGGAGTTGGATGGAATCTTCAGGAGGCTCTTATCCGGATCCCATCCCGTTACAGGACAAAGTGCCCCCTGGGATATAATCCGGGGAGACGTGAAGAGTAAATACGTAATTTTGTAAAATTGAGTTTAAAATGACTTAAAAAATGGGCGGCTTGGTGGTCTCATGGGTAGCGGCGTAGGATTGTTTCATACGATCAGGCCCGAAGTTGCATTGAATCTCGTTCGGACCGTTGCCGCCCCCAGTACGCAGGATTGACTATTCTGCTATGGTTATACTTTATCGCAACACCCCATTCGCAGGATTAACAATCTTGCTATGGATGGGTACACTCAGTCAAGAAAGAGCCAAAGCACATTAGTACTCTGGTTAGGCCTTGACCCTACTGGGTTGTTGTGCCACCAAAGAATTCCAGCATCGGTGGTCTAACTGGTAACGGTGTAGGCCTGTAATCGAATTCAGACTGTTGCCAAACAACAAGCAGACTGTTGCCAAGCAAGCATTCAGACTGTTAAGCAAAACAACAAAAAAACACATTAGTGCTCTAGTAGGCCTTGACCATACAACGGTTGTTGTGCCACCTAATAGGTCAAAGGCTCTACTCTGTCTAATCTACATCTAAAGGCTGTACCAATAAATCAAATTGGTTCTCAGACCATTGTAACAAGGGAGTAAAGTTGTTAGTCCACATCTGAAGGCATACTAGTGCATCTTAAGTACAATGTTGTTCGAATCATGCTTATCCTGACCATCAATTTTCAAGGATGATATTAAGCTATCCAAAGCTTTCCAAAAACGATGGAACAGAGTAAAGAGCTTTGTAAAACAGGAATGCATGAGCTAATGAAAATTTAAAGAAACCTTCTAGTATAAAACCTAAAAGGTTTGGTCCGGAATAGATCAAATGTATTATCAGTCGTGTAAAAAGGGTATAGATCAAAGAATGTTCTTTTTCACATAATTTTCTATCATTGCAATTAAATTATCAATGAAAAATTTGCTGCAATATCTATATGCCATGGTATTTTTTAGTTTGATGATGGAATATAAATAATGAAGTTAACGAAAGGTAATGGTGTATCGCTCCTACCAATGTTGTTAAAATTCCATCCAAATGATTGAAGACAAAATGGAAAAACTAAAATTGAGTTGAAAGATAATAATAATTTATTTATAAATCAGTTAAAGAAAACCATTGTTCTTCACTGTTCTTATTGCAGCGTTTGAAAACTTTTTAAAATGATTTTTAATTCATACGAAATCTTTCCAAACACAGCTCACAAAGCAACCTGGGCAGTTACTGGAGCGAGGACATGAGCACATTTCCCGGCCTACCGCCCCTGGACATCGATCCGCTGCCGAGTCTGTTTCCCTTTTCTCCCTGTGGTGCTTCCTACAAGTAAGTATGCGTCATCGGAAAATCATCAAGCATGTCCTCAACACTTTTCTCAATTCTTTTGCCTTCACACCAACAGACCCGAACGGCCAACGCACGACGTGGCGGATGTGCTCCTGTCACTTAAACACGCCGTGCTGAAGCAAAGCCCGGACCCGCCACCGATCGGTCAGGGACAAAACTTTGCCCCCCCGCAGGCCTCCCTCTCGTACACTGTCCATCCGCAGATGCTTCTGTCTCCGGCTAGCCACCATGGCCACGGATCGCACACACACTACAACCAGATGCCGTCGCAGACGGGTGGCCCCTACAGCACCAACTACTACGACTCGTCCTGCGCACAACATTCGGCCCCTCCGATGTACCCCAGCATGAGCGTCAACGTCAGCATGAACATGACGATGCACGGCTACGGTGCGGAAGCGTCTGTCCCGATGCAATGCTCCCAGATGCAGTGGGGAGCCCAGAATGCCGCCTCGTCTGTAAACGTGCTTTATCCGCCACTGCTCAGCCCGGTGCCGTATCCACCCGGTACGACCTACTCCTTCACTGCCGACTTTCGTCCCCAAAGCCAGCCTCCGCCACCTCCTCCTTCCGGGGGCTCCCTGTCCCCTTTGGCGCACGATTCGTCACGCAGTTCATCCACACTTACGCCCCAGAAGCCGGTCCTATCCCAGGCGCAATCCCACATCCAGCAACAGACCCATCAGCAGCAGCAGCAGCAGCATCAACAACAGCAGCTCCAACAGCAACAGTATTATCAGCATGCCCACCATCATCCACAGCAGCAACAGCAGCATCATCATCATCATCCTCATCACCATCATCACTCGCAGTCCGCTGCTGTATCGCCGAATGATGACTGCACACCACCAAAGAGCACGACCCCGCCCGACTTTGGCACCACCAACACCTCCACCACCGGCGATCAGTCCACACCGCCCACAACTACCTCCTCGGCCGCCGCAGTGGCCGTTGGATTTGCGGCTGCCCTCAAGATGAAGGCCGAAGGTCGTTCGCTTGGGCTTAGCTTTGTGGACCCCGTTGACCAGCGGACACCGGCTGGGGGTGACGAAGAGGAGGACGATGATGGCAGTGGAAGTGGCAGTGACGGTGCGCCGGGAGGCGACAGTAAGCCAAACCTTTGCCGGCTCTGTGGCAAGACTTACGCCCGGCCAAGCACGCTGAAGACGCACTTGCGCACGCACTCGGGCGAGCGGCCGTACCGCTGTCCGGACTGCAACAAGAGCTTCTCGCAGGCGGCCAACCTGACTGCACACGTCCGCACGCACACGGGCCAGAAACCGTTCCGGTGTCCCATTTGTGATAGGCGCTTCTCGCAAAGCTCCAGTGTTACGACGCACATGCGAACGCACTCCGGCGAACGGCCGTACCGATGCCGAGCGTGCAAGAAGGCGTTTTCGGACAGCTCCACGCTGACGAAGCATCTGAGGATACACAGCGGCGAAAAGCCGTACCAGTGCAAACTTTGTCTCTTAAGGTAAACGGGTCGACTGACCAAAGGTTCGCTTTCCCCTCAAGCATATCCTTTTAATGGCCCTTTCTTTTTTACAGATTTTCCCAGTCCGGTAACCTTAATCGTCACATGCGTGTCCATGGTAACAACGGACAAGCGCTGATTACTTGACACCAAAAAACATCGCAGCTAGCATCTGCATCGTCCGTCGGTCACGGCAACATTCTGGCTCAACACACATTACCAGCCCATTATCACCACCGTCATGCTTACCAGTCTTATCCGCATCATCCGTACCAGCAACAGCAGCACCAGCAGCAACACTTCCAGCAACAGCAACAGCAGCAGCAGTCCGAGTCCGTTTCAGCGGCCACGGCGGCGGCAGCACAGTACTTTTACAACCAAAATGCAAGCAGCTTCCACCACCATCACCATCACTACAACCGCGCCTGCACTTCGATTGCTGCCATTTCTGCTTCCAACGCCAGTGCGGCTGTATCCACTGCTGGAAGTAATAGCACCACAAACACCGCCCATCCGTTCAAATCACTTCCGGCGGCAACACAGCTGTCCTACTTTGAGGAGTACCACCATTTCCAGCAACAACAGCAACGCTCGAAGTACGAGGACAACTTGGCACTGTTTGGGAGAAATAATTTTGTTAACATTTTCTAATTGGAATTAGAAAAAAACACTGCGGCACGATGGTTGGTTGCTGCGGTAATACTCTCTCCCATAATTTACACAAAACAAACCCATGAGATCTAGTCATCCAAAGCCTTCTTTGTCAATGTGTGTGAGGGGCACCAACAAGCCAGACAAGACGATTCCAGGCATTTGCTCCTTAAGGCTATTATCGTTGTAATAGAGTTAGTTGATATTTAACAAAGAAACGGCACAGAAACTTCTTCCGCGACGCGGCAGGAGATGGTTGAAGTTGAATTACTAATAAATACGAACAAACAACGCATACTATAGTATACTACACTACATACTTAGCTTAGATGGTAAAGCTCAGTCCATGTGTCCTTTTTTGTTTCGCCATTCCGGGAAGTATTCAAACTGCAACTCTCAAGGTTCATACGGCTCCGATTTCCAGGTGCGTAAAATCTTGTGCCGGAGCTACCGGGAATGCATTATTATAGTTACATTTCTGGAACAAAGATTAATATTAAATAAAGGAAGTGTACAGCAACCAATTGTACAAATTGTAACACATCGATCGTTGACGAATTGTCTTACTTGTCCAGTCTTCAGATTCGTCGCATGAAAGTAGCCTGATGATATTATTAACATACCACTTTTAGGTTTTTAAATACGTTTTTTTTCATTTTTTTATTGAAAATCATACAGCAAACCTTTAGTGTCACTCTTAATCACGATGGTCGGCATTAAACCGACCCTTTTCTTAGCTTCTCTTATCGATAACATGCAAAATTAAACCCTTTTATTTCACGCACTTGACTCGATTTTTGTCACAGGCAGAGATACAAACAACAGATATTGATAGTAGTATCGATATATGTCCTAGCAAAATTGCTTCTGGTCGTTGCGATATCGCGATATTCGATATTCTGATTCGTTTTCGTCACACATTCCGTTTGTGAGCTATCAATTACCGTTCTGCCCTATGTGAGTTTTGCTCGATTTTCTTGTACTGTCCTTGTATGCTGTAGTTCCGGGCCCTTTGTATTCTACGATCCTTTCTTACATCGTACACAGTACACGCACACAGGCGGGCAGAGTCTTTCTTCAGTCGGGTCGGGTATATAATTCTTCAAATCTACACTATTCATCGAGAAAATATGGATAAAGTAAATCCTCTTAATCGTAGCTGAGACAAGATCACACGATTTTATTTTTGTGTTTTTGTTGTAAGCTTAGTATCGAATTTATAAAAAAAGACTTTGCAAAAAGTTACACGAACCGCATCAATACAGCAGCAAGCGCTTGTGTTTAGAATTCCTTCTTCTTCTGCTTCTGATACAAAACACTTCTTTTATGCAACATAACAAATAATATTTAATAAAAAACGAGACCATCCATCACGTGATGCTCGCAGAAACAAAAAGAATGAAATCGATTAACTCTTTAAAGGTAATTCGTTTTGTTTTGTTTTTTGGTTCGACTAGGCTTCTAGCGTGTGTTTCTTGTATTATGCCTTGTGTTGTATATTGATGCCTCGCTTTTGTGACATACACTATTGCTTGTGATAATTTCAAAATGAAAGTAAAAATTCATAACAATTCAAGGGTAAAAGGATATCGTAGGATTTGAAATATCCGTCTGATACGTAAGCTTATTCTAGATAATTCGCAATAAAGAGGAAAGAATAGGCCCAGTGTAAGGGCTGTGAAGAAATAATCGCTTACGCAGTAGTATAATAACATGCCTACTCCAGTCCAGGGTCCAGCCGGTTCAGTGCACCATGTCAGCCAGTGGGTGTACCGGTGATGCTACTACATCACAAACACCTTCTCGATCTTTGGCGCACGGAACGTGTCGTTCGTTTTCGGGCAGACAAGCACGTCGTTCTCACGACGCATCTGTTCGATCGCTTGCTGGCCAAAGATCTGCCCATTTGGCAGCATCATCGGCAGGTTGTGCTCGTTCAACGGTTTGCCAGTGATTCTATCGGAAAACAAGAATTCATTAACTTGGCCCTGGAAATGTCCCGATGTAAGATGCGAAACTTACCTGCAAATCAGTCGGCTCTGGGCACAGTGCGAGAAGGGCAAGTTCTCTGCTATTTCGTTCACATTGTCCTGGCATACCGGGCAGTTCATGTTTTTCGATGTGTACGAGTAGCACTGTGGAGTTTTCAGTGCTGAAATGCCAGCCTGTACGGCTACACTCAGCACCGACTGGGACGGCAGTTGAAACAGCCGATAGTTTTCCAGCCGAAAGTGCAGCACCAGATCGTGCCAACGCTGCGGATCGAACAGCGTTTTGTACGGTTCGATTTCCGTGCTCACCGGAAACGCGAGCAGTGCCATACACTGGCGGATCTCCTTCAGCTGTTCGTGCTCGAACGCTGGGAAGTACTTCTGCGCGTGGCGCACGGCCAGCAGTCGCTTATCATCTCGGATCAGCTCGACAAACTCCTGCACACGCAGCTGGAACTCGATCGTCGAGTTGATTTTCTTGAGCTTCGACTTGTTATCGTTGCACCAGGCGATGCACTTGAGCGTACAACGGTTCACCAGATCGCGCTCTACCTCGCGCGTCACCTGGAAAATGTCCAGGTTGGTCAAATCTCGAATGCCACTGCGCTCGGCTAACCGTTCCGCGGTGTCATAGTATCCCAGGCGCAAAAAGTGCTCCACGATCATACGATCCAGTCGGATCTTCTTCCACTGATTTGTGGCGGCTGCTTGCAGCTCGAGCGTGGTCGCGTCCACTGGTGGATTGACATTCTGCTTCAGATGCTCCAGTCGCCGTTTACAAACGTATCCGGCAGACAGCTCTTCCGAGATGCTTTCCTCCGCTTTGCGCTTCAGAACCTGCAGTCGCTCGACTACTCCGCCAAGCAGGCGGGATATCTCCATACTGTCTGTGCCTTCCGTCAGTCCCTTCTCCAGCTCCGAGGCCACGTTCTGTATCTGACTCAGTTCACGGTCCAACGTTTTTTGAGCAATTCGGAAGCGTTTGTTCAAAATTTCATACGGCACCTGAGAAATAGAAGAAAGGGAGAATGAAGGAAAGGATAATGTTCAGAACACCGGAAATAAACAGTAAACTGAACGTACAATAATGGGAGGATATCGACTGGAAGAAATCTAGTTATCATTGAAACACTGGTGCCTTGATTTATCGAGACGAAACTAACAGCTGACATCCCCTTTTGGTTGTGAAGGGTATATGGGAACGACAGGGTAAGAGCGAGAAGTATGCTGAACACGAAAAGAAGGAAAATAAAAACTACTTGACAAGTGCCCAGCACTGAACCAATTCTATTTGATTTTCCTATCCTCAAACACAATAAAATGAAACGTTGTTGGCAGGCACTTTACGGTCCATTTTGTAGCCCCTTTAAACTATCATAGGACAATTGCGACGCAAATAGTCGGACATATTACTGATCGTCCTGCCACCCCAATAAATGACCAAATAATACAGCTGTAAATTCCTACCTTCAGGGTGGGATGTTCCATCGTACGGATTTCGGCCATTGCTGTCTGGTAGATAATATGCCTGAGATTGCGTTGTGTACGTTAACGAAAAATTCCACACTCGACCTGTCACTGCTGTTGCTGCTGCTAATGCTGTTTCTGCTGTTGTTTGAGCCTTGCAACAATGGTGGCAATGAAACCACCCAAATTAGAACGATGCACCAAAGATATTGCGTTTGTGTTTCCTGTCGATTGTTTCCAGCTATATCTCATTCTAGCCACACTAGCGAAGGCTGGCACTTTCGAGCGAGCAACTGAGGTAATTTGTAGATCACTACGCGCTTTAGATAACAACGAAAGGGCAAAGTTGGAAAGACACAAAATCGCTACACCAAAACCCAACTATTCAGTACGCTGACTGCTTTTCTCGTGAAGTTTTTTTTGTCTCCAACACTCTAGCTTCTTTTATGCCACAACAACAATGTTCACCATCTCAGCCACACTTTCGCGATATGGACGATGGAGTGAGGGAGACAACACGAGAGTGTTGTTTTGATTCGAACGGGCCCATATGACTGCTTGACGTTTGGTAACGCGTAGCGTTGACAGCCAGGCGTTATGTGGTCGTGGTGCGGAACAGTGGGAGTTAGCGAGTTAATTTGGACTAATTTTCAAATTTTATCTTCGTCTGTTATGAATTCAACAACTGTTGTAAATGTTTTAGTTATGTTACTGACTTTTTGGACAATTTGATGGTTTCAATAGCGCGTAATATAATTGAAACAGCTTTGATAGAATTGTTGTGTTTCTTCTATTCTATGGTCATGTTTTCCCATTCTATTTACTTCAAAAAGGTATATTTGATTAAATGACTTGCTTAACTAAGCGAAAAATGCTAAAAAATATAAATAAATGACACAAGATCAGCTCAAAGATGATCAAAATGATATGAGACCATCATGGGAGCATTGTCTCGATTAAATTCTATTGGTAATGAAATTGTTAGCTTTGTAAAGTTTAATTATTTTCCAGATAAACCAGAAATAACAATATTAAACCAGAATCAAAAATCAATCGCTGTTAACACACTCCGACCGAAATTAAAAACGCAATTGTTTAATATTGATCTTCTTTATTTCATTATCGAACAAAACAAAATAACAGGTCACAAAACCGGAGAATATCGATTGAGTTCGCCTTGGCATGCAAACACCTAGTTGCAGCTATGATCGACCATTCGCATCCGTTTGCGTGTTTCGTATTTCTTTCTTCAATGTGTTTTTTTCATCACAAGATTGTAGTGTAGAGTCTTATGTACAAATTTTTGAAATAAAGAAAGATAGTTGTAGAATACCCACACCCCACGTACTTTAGGGAAAAACGACGTATAAGAGCACCAGACGTCCACCGGTAGCAATGCGGGTCACACTTCCACCGAGAAATCCAACGTGTTTTTTGCGCGCCAAATGGCCGCTCTTTTAATAGTAAGCAATTGTTGCAACGTTTTATTCTGTCTAGAGGTAGGTAAACGAGGTGGATATGCCGGATGAAAGGGATGTTGCACGGGGAAAGAATAAATAAATAGCATATTCCTCCTCATTTATCATTTGGCTTGCGTACGTTTGTGCATGCCGTTTTGGAGCCACCTTGCCTTGGTAGCTGGTTATCTGGATGTGCAGGGTTTGTTTAATTGTTTGATCGTAGCACCACTTACACAATACGTTGAATAGTGCCTGATGAATTCCCATTGTTTATTCCTACATGGGAAAGGAATCCACATAAACCTCCTGGTACAGCAGCAAATACACACTCACGCAAATCTTTAAATCTTCAGAAAATTGCTGATAATTCCAAATGTGGTTATGCTTCAATAATGATATTTACACACTCTGCAAGATCGCCTTCCAGTGGCATTGGACACAAAAAAGCAATTTTCCGAAACTAAAAACACATTTACTATGGAGAGGAAAATGAAAGCACACGTCCAAGAGGTTTGACGATAACTGCTGCAAAATAAGCTAAAGATTTTCAAAAATGGGAACGATTAGAGGAGAGGCCTTACAGGATGAGCTACATTTTAATGTTTTTCCTTGCATTTCCCATCGATCGCTACCTTTTTAGCGAAAGAGACGCAGAGGAAACGTCCACAATATGTACAGAGTATAAAATCAACAACATTTTTGTGTTCCTTCTTCTACAGAGCTCATGCAGCAAGTAGCGTAATCATGCGCAAAAGGGATGCTTCGTGTACAGCGAACACTTGCAACAGGATTGATGATTGGTCACGGTTGGGTCAGGTTGGGATTTTAATCGGAGCGACTCTGCTGCTGTTGCTGCTGCTGCTGCTGAATGGATTTACTTTCGTTGGCACTGAGCACAAAAATGGGTGAGCTGTAATCGACGTACTTGTCCGCCCCGATGGCGAAGATTTTCTCCCCATTCGAGTAGTGCTTGGTCTTGGTGCTGCGGCCACGTTTCAGCATCACAAACACCACGAAGATGGCGACCAGAAAGGCGGAAGCCGTCGCCAACACGAACACGATCGTCTGGAACGTGTTTTCCGGTATGCCGGAAGAAGGTTGGGCCAGTGGAAGGCCAACCGAGATGCGGTGCGCAAACCGGGACTGTGTCATGTCAGCAACGAGCTGACCGTGGTACAGTGCAAACGAACCTTCGCGCACCATCTCCTCGATCGCGTACGCATCGTCCACCTTAGTGCTCTCAATCAGATCGAACCGTAGCGTAACGCTTCCATCGGCGTTTTCCTGCACCCGGTAGTTGTCGTAGATGCTGCCAACGAGCATGGACAGCTCGGTGCGCAAAGTTTCGTACACGTGCAGCAACGGACGCTGCGGATGGACATTGTTGAGCCGCAGCTCGATCTCGACCACATCAATCGGGGTGAAGAGACACGATCGTTGGCCGCGCTTGAACGTGCTGGACAGTGGCAGCTGATTGCCGGCCGCATCGACGCACCAGCACGTGTCACCGTTGCATTGCATCGGTTCGAACGATCCGATGGAATCACAGGCCACCGGGAACGAGGCAGCCATTTGCAGGGCCTGGCAGCGTGTTGCCGAAGCGCTGAGTCGTTTGGCGATGGTCGGTTCGGCTCCAGTGTCGGTGATGTAGTTACGGCTCTCGGCAGTGCGTGCCAGCTCGATCACCTTCTCCGTGACAGACGACACCGATCCGATGTAACGCGGTTCGGGGGCATAGTTGGAGCTGGCCACTGACACTGGTTGAACGGGTTCCAGATCCTCATCCACTAGGTAGTTGTTTTCGTCCACCAAGAACGTGATCTGACGAATCAGTTCTTCCATCACTGGAGAAAAAGAAATAGTTTAAGTGAACGATCGGATATTTAAGACAACCTTAAACGTGACGAACTACTAACCTGGATCACTGGAGGATGTTTCAACGGAGTCCCCGCGTCGTCGCGCCTGCCGACTGCTGCACTTCGGCTCGGAGCCCTTCGTCAGTGAGCCTTTCACTGGGGCACCCTTTTTATCTGCGCACCAACACACTCCGACGGCCGGTGGTTCCGTACTGGTTGGTGCCGTTCCGTTCGTCCCGTTCGACGCGGTTGACGAGTCTGCCATCGATCCCAAACACTGCACTGGACTCCAGAAGCCCGTTTCCGGATCACAGCGTGGCTGGAACCACGTGTTGGGTTGACCAGCCCGTTTAGCAGCCATCGCGTTCTTAAGCCGCAGCCGTTCGCATTGGGACAGCACTGGACAGACGCCGTTGCAGGCCTGTTCGCTGTGGAAGAGGTTTTTGGACTGGCAGAAGACACCACGCGGCAGCGTAACTGGAACGCATTTGTTCAATCTAGGACTGAAGCGCCATCGAGTGATGCTGTCCAGCTCGTTGCTTTCCGCTCCCGATTCCGTCACCTGCAAGCAGCTCTGATCGATCGACTCAAAGCATACATCTCCTGTTTGATAGAAGAAAAAAGCTTTGTTAGGAACCGTACTCCCGGGTCATTTTCAACGGCTGGTTTGTTGTACTTACTAGTCTTGCCGCAACACACTCCACGATTGCTGATCGGATTGAGCTGGCAGATGTGCGTCGATGGACAGGTATCGGCATCGGTTTGCGGGCCGCACACAATCTCCCGTCCGCTGGATCGCAATGGTAGTCCCTCGGGGCAGACGGACTCACGAATCGGCACACATATCGGCATCTTGGGACAGGGCACAGAGATGCATTCCACCTGTATGAGCTGACACTCTTCCCCGCGTGGACACGAGATCTCGCCGCACGGATCGCGACACTCGCAAGTCTTGCAGCCGTTCGCATCAATCTTGTAGCCATACTCGCAAGAGCGGCATTTCAGCAGTGGACATTCAGTTTTCGGGAACAACTCACAGTTCGGTTGGCCATTGTTTGTGCGCGTACCGCTCTTCTCGTTGCCAAACTCGTCCACACACCAGCACACGTTGCCGGGTCCGCACTGTATCGTCCGGAAACTGCCATCGATGTCACACTGGGCAATGTACTTTTGCTTCGGTGGAACGCCCAGCTCGGACGCTTGGTGAAGCTGAATCGTTTGCAGATGCTGACAAGCGGTCTTCAGCTGTGGCTCCACGCATTGAGTTCCGCAACCGTTCGAGCAACAGCGCTTCGAACCGTCACAGTGCGCATCGGTACGACACTCGTACTCGCACGAATCGGACTCGGAGTTCTCCGAACCAGGTGGCACAAGGAACGGACACTGGCCGGGCTTTTTGGGGAAGCAAGCCGGAACAGGCGGACAGTACTCGCCCTCACAAGAAACCTCCACCGAACGGCATTCCTGTCCATCCGGGCAGTTTACGCTGTCGCAAGGATCGCGACACTCGCACGACGGACACTGTGTGTCCGGGTCGAGCACAAATCCATAGTCACAACCCATGCGACACGTCAGATCCAGACAGCTCAACGACTCTCGAACCGCCTCGCAACTCTTGCTGGTAGCGTTGAAGCCGCGAGTCTTGGGAATCTCTGTGCCAAAACCATCCACACACCAGCACTCTTCAATTTCGACCTCTACCAGCTGCTCCTGCATCGGAGTGGGCAGGGTCGGAACAACGAGCGGACGTTTCAGCAACGTGGATGGTTTAATGTCCGGCTTGTCAAGATTGGCGTTTCCGTTTTTCGATTCCAGACGGTTAAAATCGATAATCTTGGCTGAGCGTGCCTGAACACCCGGGTATCCGGGCAGGACACCACCAAGATCGCCAGCGATCATCTGATCCGGGACGGGATTCACCGGCAACAGTTTGAGTGTACTGTCGGATGAAGGGATAGCGGCACGACGAACCCGCACCGGGGTATTGACCGAAGTGACTTCCGCTTCCGGTGCAACAGCAGCAGCAGCAGCAGCAGCAGACGATGTGGTCGAGGACGTTAATGCGTGACCTGCGGCAGATGCATCTTCCAGAAGCTTTCTCATCCGACGGATGCTGTTCTGTTCAATGTACTTTCGCTGTTCCGACAGTTTGACCTTCGTTTTGCGAGTGACGCACTGCATTCCCTGGTAGCCGCCGTCTGACGTGCAGGACGGAGGTGGTAGTGCAAGCTCCATTCCCTCCACTGTACCCTCCATCCGGTCGGAAAAGTCGCGCAGATATTCGCACACTGAAACGGAAGAGAACGGAATGATCGTTAATTGGAGTGTTGGAAAATTCACGAATGGGATCCCGCGTGAAGGATTCGATTATCCGATTGTGAATCGATTGGGATTCAATTTGAATTCTATAAACACCATGTGACTGTACTGTAAAACTAAATCTAAGGTATTCGGTTTGTTTTAACTATTGCTTCGTTTGTGACCAAAGAGTGCTTTACTGTTGGTAAAACGTTTGTGAAAAGTTTGTATCTATTCTATTTTACAAGAATCTTTCACAAAGATTTTCATTGAATAGAACAAAACGAGAACTTGGTTGATAACATGTAACCGTTGCATATGAGGCTTTGTTTTTGAGAGGAAATGAATATCTTTTTAAGATAATGCAGTGAAATTCTTTTAATATGTAACCAAAAGAACCTCGAAAAAACTCTCTCGTATTCATATCAAGGATTCTCTCATAAGAAGCTTTGCGTTTAGTCGCTGATAAGCCATTAGTTCATTAGGTGATTAGGTAGGTTAGATATCTGATTAGGTAGATGATAAAAAGATCACTGAGAGTTGAGATTAGGATTAGGTTTCGAATCATAAAAAGGCATTCGGATTCAAAGAATCGAATCCCTTTGTGGGACTTTGGTATTGGCAATCACTGATCTAAGGTATTTCTTTCAGCATCTTTACTTACTCGTTTGCTGACGTTCCTCGGCATCGGATTCCTCGTCTTCACCTTCGACCACCAACGGACAGCAGACGCTGCGTGACTCACCGTGCAGTTTGCGACACTCGTGCGTCTCTACCGGGCACAGGATCGTGTTGGACATCGATCGTTTGCGTCCGTTATCCTCCTCGTCCTGCTCATCATCGTCGAAGAAGGTACGACTTTGATACTCACGACTCTTAGGACGATCTGCAGACATTAAAACAGACAGTAGAACAGTTCATCTAAGCCCATGATTGCAAAATTCCTTATATCCAACATACCCATATGGCAGAACAGCAGCTCGCCGGTGACGTTGTCCGCTAGCGGGGTGCCGATTTCGCACGGATTCGAGTACACCAGGTCGGGCTTGCAGACGGGCTCGGACGAGCAAAGGCCCGAGTACGCCTCGCACTTGGGATCCTTCGCCACCTCACAGTGCGAACCGCTGGGGCAAAGGTATCCCTCGCACGGTTCCGAGCACTCGCACGTGGGACAGCCGTTGTGGTCGTTCTTGAAGCCGTACTCACACACTGCCGCACAGATGTTGTGATCGCACAGGGTTTGCGCACCGTCCACACTGCGCCCTCCACTGCGGCCTCCGATCATGTTCTCCACGCCCTCGCAGTTCACGCTGGCAGCGGCGCCCATCGTTCCCTTCACCTTATTACCCGTTTTGGGATCCACACACCAGCACACTAGCCCGTTGCGGGAGCACTGACGGGTGGAGAAGCTGCCGCCGGGCCCATCGCACTGTGGCACGTATCCACGGCCCTCGCGCTCATTCACCGACAGCAGCTCGGACAGCATGCGTGCCTGGTGGCAGACGGTCACATTGTGCGGCTGTTGGCAGTTGCGTCCGCAACCGTCCGACTGGCAGCACTTTTGCATCTGCGGACATTCCAGATCGTGGCTGCAGGGCGTTCCGCACAGGAATCCGGCATTGTCGGTGGATTCGATCTCGTTCGCTCGCGGACAGCTACCCGGCTTCTCGAACTGCAGTGACGCCGGACAGCACACGCCATAGTCGTTGCCGCCCTGCACCAAACAGCGGTACAGCGGTGGGCAGCTCGGCTTGCCCGGATCCGTACCGCACAGGAAGGGACGAATGGTGCCCGTAATTGCGAGCGGTTGACCAGCCGGGCAAAGATCGTTCAAACTTCGGGCTTTGCGACCTGCAAAAGAATAATCAACGAGAACAGTTCTATCATGCTACTGTGGCCAACACGGCGAAACGCGGTTCACACAACACTTACAGGTTGGAATCGGTGGACAAGGTTCCGTTTTGCACTGTACCTCCTGCGGTTCGCACTGCTGGCCCCGTGGACACTGGATGTCTTCGCACGGGTCTCGACAGCGACAGATCGGACAGCCGGACGCCAGATCCTTGGCGAACCCGGCCGGACAGAACATGCGGCAGCTCGAAGCCTGGCAGTGGTTTTCCACCCGCGTGCAGTTGACGTCGTCCGCGTGGCTACGCCTGCTGCCCGTAATCTCCACACCGTATTCGTCCACACACCAGCACTCGGTGCCGTTCAGCTCGTTGGAGCATTGCACCGGTTCGAAGTCACCGAGCGCGGTGCAGCGCGGTATCCGGACCGTCTGCAGCAGACTATCGCCTAATGACTTGGCGCGACGCGCCTCCGCACGTCTCAGATGCTGACATGCGGTTAATTCTAGCGTTTCTGGTGAAAATAGAGGAAAGGTAAAAAGAGGAAAAACACGATAAATACGAGATTGTTGCAAAAACTTTAAGGAATTGTAGATTTTAATAAAAGTAATCGAAGCTACTATATCCTACTGTAGAACATGTGTAAAACGGTGTCCTCTCGGTGCGGTTTGCACGATGCGCAACAGGTGATAAACTTTCGAACGCAAGAAATCGTATTTCAATTCGGGCTCCAGCTGCCATCCCGTAGCGACCGATTATTATCAGCTAATTGGACGAGCAGGAGCCCTACCACCAATGCTTTTCGGTGGTTGCCAGCTACGAGCGAAACAGGTTTCGAGCTTCACATCCTGCCGCCCATAGTGCCATTCACCGTTGCAAAACTGCAGCAACCAAAAACCGGCCGGCGGACTGGTTACTGGACGCGATGCTGCGGGCACGTTGGTGCAAAACGAATTCGACACCATCACGACACCTGCACCGACGGTATACGGCCGGGCATGTTGATGTGATGATGCTGGGTGTTTGCGCTACCGGTTAGCATCGACACTGTAGGCCCTCGATTCAAGGTGGTTTCGCTTGAACCCGTGTCAGGTCCTGTGGCAGTACGGTTCGGGAGATTCGCTTCTCGTACAACGTAATATAAAGCGGCTTCGATAGGAAGAAACGCTTCAGAGGAGACCTTGAGTGCGTTAAAGCTTCCCCATGGTTCAACACAACATGGTTAAGTGAATAAATACATATTATCAAAACGATTCCCCAACACGTTGGCTCGTGTCGTCGGTCCTCAGTGCCAATATTCATGTTGTGTGATTATGGTGTGGAATGTTTTCGGTTTTCAATAAAGATGTATGATTGTTTCTGGAGCTGGGATGTTAGCAAGTGAACTGTGCATTAGTTTTTGAGAGGCCCGGTTCATTCAAAGCTCATCACATGCACTCGTTGGAAGAAGGGACAACTCGGATGTCAACATCCGATGCATTTCTAGCCGTAGCTATCTCGTTACGGAGCAAGGATCTTGTGTTTGATATCTTGATACTTGGCTCTGCTTGCTTTGCAACAGTTAGAAAGTATCGCTTTT
>KB669948.1:108732-328180 GCA_000349105.1 Anopheles epiroticus | reverse complement strand
TAGAAAGTATCGCTTTTCGACATACAAACTTTTTAAGCCCTATTTATACAATGTTAATATTCTCTCATCGAATAGAATCGATGATCCGACCAAATGGTCTCGATCAAGCTAAGTAGTAGAACAGAAACTGACCCCGTATCTTCAAATCTCTAGTTTTCAATTATAAAATGTTGTCACTAATATTTCTCTATTTCATCACATTACAGATTTTAAGCATTTTAACATTGACAAAAGACACTCCAGGCAGCGCTTTGTCGCATCGTCGGAATCCAAGATGTTTGCCGATTCAAAGTGTGCATAATTTGCATAAATCTACGATTGACAAAACCTGCTAGTTGCTTCGCTGAAGGTCGTGTGTCGTCCCCTTCCAAAAGTGTCGTCATCCGGACAGGTAACAGCAGTACGAGCAGTACAGTGAAGCAGGAATGTTGAATATGCGTAGCAAAATGATACGCTCCGTGACACACGGGCCATTGTTTCCTCGAAAGACGCATCGGATTTTCGAAGCCATCGGATGATAGTGGCCAAATTTCAAGCCAGAAGGCTTTGGCATAGCATCGCCATTCGCTTGTCTGTCGGTCGGTGGAGTATTTTCGGTTAAAGTTTCTCGGTACTACGGTATTGGATAGCATCGTAAGTACTTCCAGCAGCTCAACGCGAGTAGAGAGAGAGAGAGAGGGTGGAAGTTGTATGCCTGGAATGCCAAATTACCGGAGACTGGTAAGGAGCTTAATTGCATTCAGATTTACACCGAGCGATGAGTTTGCAGCGAATGAATTCTTAAGAAGATTGTTTCGGAAAACGGGATTGGACTGATGCATTTTATGCAAACTAAT
The DNA here is from genome assembly GCA_000349105.1 of Anopheles epiroticus. Classification (NCBI taxonomy): domain Eukaryota; kingdom Metazoa; phylum Arthropoda; class Insecta; order Diptera; family Culicidae; genus Anopheles; species Anopheles epiroticus. The sequence goes on along the minus strand of KB669948.1, from coordinate 327,344 downwards.
GAATTGCTGAAGGTAAAATTCCGCATTCAGTCGAATTGGAAAGTTTTCTGCATTGCATTGAATTTGTCAAAAGCTTTTGCTTGGAAATGAAAATCAAAATTCGAACGCATCGAAATATGCAATCAAAACTGTGGTGCAGGTTTTTCCCTCAGTTCAATCAATTAAACGAATCGACGATACATTCCACGTTGATTGCATGTGGTTATTGAGTCAGTTATCGTGGCCCCTCCAACCCAAGCTCAACCACGCAAACATTTCACCAAAAACACATCTGATTGTGTTAACGGGGGGTTGGTACAATTTTGACGGCTCCAAAAATAAAGTAGTTTCTTATGAAACAAATATTTCCACCGGCGACCAGCACGGCCTGGCCGTTCCAAATAATAGACACGGGCGGTGCGTGCATTCCCACCGCTTTTCTATAGCACAACACGCGAATGTGCCGGCGCTTTTTCACACAGGCACACGTATAATGTGATTACTTTCTTTCCAGCATTCAAAAAATTGCGGACAAACAAGCGCATCGATACACGGTGGTCTCGAGCCAGCGTCATCATCATCATCAGTGAGCTCGGTCTCTAAAAATGGAAAGTCCACTTGGTGGCCGGTGGGCAACGTTAGCAACCCACCCGTCCGTTTCGTACGTTTGGCCCGTTGCGGCGAATGATGGTAGCGAAAGTGCAACGATTAAGCCGCTATTATCCTAGAGCGTAAAACCATTGGTCGCACTGGAAGAGGAGTGGGAAACCAGTGGATGTCGACGACCGGTAAAGCGGCCATCCATTCCACCCAACCCAAGACGGACGCTGTGAGTGTGAGTGTTAATTTTGTAGTGAAAATCCAAAATTGCCATCCAAGTGAAGTTTCAAACCGAAGTACCGGGGCTTTTGATGAGCGTTTGTGTCGTCAATTTTATGCTCTTGATTTCCGGTGGATAGACGACCGAGCTAAACATTAGATAGTACGCTACGTCACAAGGCTGAACTTGCGTTCTTCGCATAAAGTTGAACTGCTCCTCCAGGCAGCAAAAAATTTGGGCGCAACTTTACTCCCAAAACCATCCGAATCGGTAAGGTTGGGCCGGGGTGTCATCAGACTAACTTTTATACACCTACCTAACTGGGTATTTAGAGTTTGTGGAATTGGAATAGGAAAAAAGTTAACACCAGTCCGGACGAGCTTCTGAGCTCAATTCTTCACAAACGAAGCAGCATTTTGCAAAACGGTTCTATAATGAGCTTAAACACGATATACGAAGCTTTGTGCTGCAAAGTGCAAAGAAACTGGCACACGAAAAACTTAATCACTTTCTGATGCTTGGATGAAAGGGCGGATGAAAAAAACACCAAAAATGGATCCTTAGCCTTCACACAAACCTTGCACGCACGACGGCAACAATGACAAGCAATCGTCGGTCGGAAAAAAACAACAACTCGAAAGAAAATGGCACGATGAAAAGTAATAAGCCCGAGAAGGGGGGCCAACAAGAGAAGGGCTTTGTCTTTCCGTGCTGCACGTCAATTTTCCACATCTCCGGGTTTTTATGGGTAGCTCACTTTTGCATGAAACTCATCTCATCTCTCGTGGTTACTTTCACGACCGCTGCCTCACCTTAGCAACGAGTGTGAGAAGGCAAAGGCTTTAGACGACATTTTTCATGGTTATGGGATGTGATGTAAATGTTATCACTATTTTACGATCCTGTCGAACGGGCGGAGTGATGTTTTAGAGCGGAACGACCAACCTGGGGGCGGGGAAGGTGTTGAACAAATTTTTAAAAGGAAAGTGATTTTACCGAAAATAAATCCAGACACGACCCGGCTAAAGGATGTTTTGTTTTTCGTCTCACTCTTTCGTTGTCGAACCCTGTAGAGTACGGCAATGATGGGAATGCTGGTGCAGTGACATACCGCCTTCACTGTGCTGCTCACTTTCCGAGCGGCTGTATTGTTCCGAACTTTGGTCCTTTGTGTTGGGAAATCCCTGCCGTCTGCATGTGTATGTGTGTGTGTGTGTGTGTGTGTTTACACTTTGGGAAAAGTTTTGCTCTCTGCATACTCTGCAGTGGGAAACTTTCACCGGAGCAATATGGAATCGGCGGGGGGAGCCAGTACTCCTCACCAAAGTGAGCGCAGAAAAGTTGTCCTTTACCTTGAAGAAATTCAATTACATATTTATCCCTTACCGAGGGATGACGGAAACGAATGGGCCAAACAACAATGCATTTTTCGAAATAGTTTGGTGGTAAATATGGCGTGGAACAATTCACCCGGTAGTTACGGGTGGGGAACCGGAGTTCCCATTCCTGATGGATTGGGTGTTGCTTTAAAAGCCAGGCTCCTTCATATCTCGCGGGGTTCCTTTTTCATTCAAACACATCATTATTGTGGTTTGCGAAGAATGCGACAACGGTGGAAGGACAATAAAGCGTTCAAAGCGTCACACACGGGGTCGTGGTTGTGAAGTTTCACGACTTTCAGGAGAACGAACAACGGAGCGTGATGGGATGCGGAATTGCATCCACAGTTCCGGGAAAGATCCGCTCGAAAGCTTTCAAAGCGGCACAAAGGAAGAAGCAATCTGCATATTATTTTACCAAACAACGCATCGCATTGTATCTTCTCTGACACGGCACACGCGGGGACGCACCAAATAGGGGATGCACCGAAGCAACAAGTTTGCCGTTGTGTGGCTGCTCTTCGATGGCGCAGGCTGAGCGCTGATCGCGAAATGGCCTCGCGACGATGTTACGTAATGGCGCAATGATTGACGCGACAACCCAACAGTTCCTCCACCACCTCCTCCCCCTCCGTTGCGTCTGTTGCGCGAATTGCTCCGCCACTCCGGCTGGTAGAGTAAAAGAAAAGAAACTAATGGAAAAAGCTCGCACTGTCGATGATTTCATAATGCGCAGAAACAAAACCCTGGCACATGTAGGACTGGTGGGAGGGGTGGGGAAGAGCGCGAGAGTAGATAGGACGGTCAATTTGTGAAGGAATTCGACGCAGCCAACACCGGCTGATGTCATCCGTTGCGCGTCGCTGCATTCGGGCGTTGGAGCTCATACTGCCTCCTGCACCTTCGGACGTTTTTCGGCGCTGAATTCATTGGTATGGTACTCATTATCACCGTTTTCACAATCAACAGCCTCGAATAGACGCCCTTCGAAAATTACTAATCCACGTCGCACCTGATAGCCGACGTCACATTTGTCGCAGTGCTACGTGCGAAGGATAGATATGCGCGCCATACAAAGAGAAACCGCACGTGGTGGCCCTTTGCGGACGGGGTGGGGACCGAAGGCACGGATCGGCAGTGTAGTGTGATAATTAAAAATACTATCCCCTTGCACTAAACGCACCCCAAAACACACCCCATTGGAAGGATCTCGAAGAGTGACATTTTTATAACGATGGTGAATTGCGCGTACAGCAGTACAGTCGTACTGCGTCAGTTCTCGGAAGGGAATTCCATTTCAATTTACCACACACACATACACATACTCATGCTGCAATCATAACGTGGATAGTCGACGTGATGAACGCGAAGAATTGGCATATTTGATTAAGTGAATGGGGTTTGATAGCTGCGAATGGGGGGTGTAACTGGAGCACATAAATGGCATTCCATTGAACGGTTAACGATTCGTTAATAGGTTTCTTTTGAGCAGGATATATTAGTTACATTTAAAAGGAATGATTTATTGCACAGATAACAGATACGCCTGCTATCTTTTCCATATAATAAATGTTCAATTATATGGAAAAGCAACCCTGCGTATCTGTTTTTGAGAAAAAATTATTCGCTCAAAGGCTTTTTTACGAATAAAAAGTCGAAGTCGTAGTCGAAGAATAAAAATATAAGGTGTAATTAATATACACTGTGTGAAATTACACTCATCGACACAAATAAAGCATTTGAAAAAGGGTTTGTTTTATTCACATGGTTTACCAGTAATGAAGTTGCATTGAACTTTAAATCACTTGACAGCAAAACAATCATTCATTCTGTTTTGACAATATGAACGTTGTTTTTTCTTTACTTTGGGGTTTTCGCTATATTTTATAATAGTTTGAGTTTGAGTCTTTCTGAATGGTTGCTAACATTTTCCAAAACAAAAAAAAAAATCATTTGACAAATTTATTGTTGCTAATTTGTGCTGTAATTTCACTTTTATTACAAATCAATCCGTGCAGTTCTGTACATCGCCAAAATAATTGACAACAAATCAAACCCAATTCGTCATAGTTTTCAACAAATAGCAATGAAATAGTTTTTTAAAGCATTAAAGATCCTTGCATGAGGCATATATTATTATAAAATAAACCTAGTGTCTTTGTTCTGTTTTTCTATTACCTAAAAACGGATAACCAAGGGTGAAAAATATTAAAAGTTCGTTCGTTAAAATATAACACTTTGCTTTTTGGCACAATAACCGAAGTTACTCATGACCTGCCTCACCTTAATCTTATGTGATAAAAGGAAACTTTCTGTGACTGTTGACTGGATGGACAGAAAAACGCCACTTATTCGATTGTTATAATGAAAATCATTGAAAACATGAATAATGTACGGAATTTAAAGCTATCCGTAGGTGGAACTAGCTTGAAACGTATGATATTTCGTTAGAAACGACATTGTTGAACACTCTGTTTCCTTGGTGCATACAAAAAAAAATGAAACGAATTCCAAAAGTGAAGCTCCATGAAAGTATGCAACCGAACTGCACCGAACTAACTGCAACTTCCCCATTTGCATTCCACGCGAGGCGTGCTTTTGTGCAGTGGAATGGCGAAATACTTTGCACACGGTATGAAAGCTCACAAACACCTCCATCCAACCGACCAACCCAACACCACCCACTCGGGGATGGGTGGTGTTCACCTGTTTTGAAGTGTTTTTAATTTTCACTCATTACTTCAAGCGGGTCCTTGGGCTGGAAGCGTCCATTGCGAGAGGGCGTCCACGCGTGCATGCCACTGTGTCATAAGTCATTTTCCTTACCCTTTCAGTTTCTACGGCCCCTAAGGGCCAATTTGCGCACCGATTCCAGACGCCCAGGAAGTGGGGTGTTAATTATGGACACAAAATAATGAAACGGCAAGCTAGCGAGCGAAAAACACAACAAAAAACTTCCAGCACAGTTGTTGGCGTGACACAGGCAATTGTTTGGCGTTTGCCATCCCCGTCTGGTGCTATCGAAAGAATGGTATTCCAACTACGGAACACCAAGCCAAGGTCGGTTTGCCTTCGATGCGGTGATGATGTTTCGCGTAGCGTGTGCAGCATTTATGGATGGATTTTACCACACCATTAGTATGCTCCCGCACGTGCGTTTCTCTACCGACAGCGACCGTCGCACCGGACGTCTCTCGCAGTGGAAGCTTTTCCTTGCGAAACCCAAAACCGAAAAGTCCTGAGTCGATGCGTCACGCGTGCGTTCGATGGGTTTCGGTTTCATCAGCATCAAACGGTATTATAGGGTGTAGTGAAATAAGGAGTATGTTTAATTTCACTGAAACTGAAAGTCCACTAGGGGTTCACTTCGCACGGTTGAAGGTGATGCTTCATCATAATAGGCGGTTCGATGGATATTTATTTTCGGTTGAATCTTTCTCTTTGCCATTCGTGATTGGCAGTAATTAAGACACATAATGGGAAGTTAATTTGAAAATCTCACTTGGAATTATAAAGGGAGCGGAATTTTGTTTCTCACTTTCCGGAAGATTCGATTGTTATCGGTGAATAACCTCGGGGAAATTTGCGGTTAGTATTTGTTTGAATTTGTTCGTTACACGGCTTTAACGAACTACGTTTACGGTTTTAAGAGGTTTTGCAGATTATTTTGCAAGAGATGCATCGTTATACAAAGACAAAATTCTCACACACAAAGGTTATCGCAAGACCAACTTTCATGTCAAAATTTTGAATCGCTTGAAAAAAACCTTAAACCAACTCCAAACAACAATGTTACTCACAAAAGAGCGTTCATTGGCTGAGACTCGATACTGTAACGTTTAATTTGCCATTTTCTAGCACACGCAAGTCACACTCAATATCAGGTCAATACGTAGTTAAATATGTTTCCTTAGGCATAAAAGTCAACAGAGGCACTTGTTAAAATACTGTAATTTGAATGAGTTTCTATTTGCGGTTTAATGAAAATAATTTTTAAAAAATTTAATGTTATTGCACATTGCAAGCAAATTATTTATGAAATTTTCAGTCTTGCATTCGTCAAAAAAAAAAAAATATGCACAACCAACATGATCAACTGTTTCTAAAAGCAAGTAGTATAGTAGGTCTTACATTTATCAATTTGTTTTACAGGGGTTTTAAGAAATGTAATAGGTACGACTAATTAAACATTGTTTTCGCTTTTGTTCCTTTTTGAATTTCTAAAGTGACAAGTATTTATTTTTATCTAATTAAATAAAAGATGAACTAATCAGTGACCACTTCAGAAGTATTTGCCGTGCATTTAGTAAAATATCTAAGCAAACTGCAACTGATCAAAAATCCAATGGCATAAATTATTAACGATAATAAGGTTTAGGTTAAATGTTTGCTAAATTTGTTGAATTTTACGCATAAATTCAGGATACACGGTTTCTCCCCCGTCCCCATAAACCATGTACGTACAGGAGACAGCCTGTACGTTTTTTAATTAGTCTTCTTCTTCTTGACCCGCTCATTGCTGAGCACGACTGCAAGACATGGCCAGGTCGCCAATCCGTTTCCAGGAAATTCGGTCCAGGGCTGCAGTCCTCCAGCCACGGTTGTATCCGATCTCGGACAGGTTCAACTCCACTTGATCCAACCAACGTGCTCGCTGTGCTCCTCTTTGCCTCTAGCCGAACGGGTCGCTGACGAGCACCTTCCTGGTGGGGCATGAGTTCGGCATCCTCATCACGTACCCAAACCAGTGTATCCTTCCAGCTTTGGCGACCGTCAGAATACTCGCTTCGCCAAACTGCTCAGCAAGCTCGTGGTTCATTCTCCTTCTCCACACGCCCTGCTCGCACACACCGCCAAAGATAGTCCGTAGCACCCGCCGTTCGAAAATGGCCACCAGCATAGTCCAGGACTCGTGCCCGTAGAGGACTATCGGCCGTATCAATGTGCGATATATGACGCATTTCGTGCGTTGTTGGAGTCTTCTGGATCGTAGGAGTTTGTGGAGCCCGTGGTAGGCACGATTCCCCTGAACAATGCGCCTTCGGATTTCGATGCCCATGTTGTTGTCCGAAGTTACGATCGTACCAAGGCAGCAGAACTCCTCTACTACCTCAAGATCGTCGCCGTCAACTAGTACTCTGCTTCCGAGTCGTGCTCTATCTCGGTCAGAGCCTCCGGCAAGCAGGTATTTTGTCTTCGTCGCATTGATCCTTAATCCAATCCTATTGGCCTCGCGTTTCAGTCGGATGTATGCCTCACACACCGCCGCAGATGTCCTTCCGAAGATGTCAATGTCATCCGCGAAGCCAAGGAATTGAATTGGATTTTTAATTAGTATTGTTGATTATTTTTTATCTCTCTGATAATTTAATCATATTGCTAACTACGTCAAACCCTTGGTCCAAAGTCCTTTGATTAGCTCTAGAGTAAGTGCTGAAAAGATTCCGTAACTTTCTGCAATAGCTTTCTGACAGAGCTTATTGTATACCTTAACGTTATTCTTGTACGACGTGCACTGCATCGTAGAGTTGCAACATTTATTTCATCAATCATCATCGATATCGAGATTTGCGAAATGATAACACAACTGTTTCATTTTAAAACGCAATCAAACACACAGTGTGAAAGTAGGTCGACACCTTATGGGACGTGGTGATGGAGAAGAAAAAAAAACGTTCGGCACATTATAAAATATCACAACAATGTCTCTACAAATCGTGGTAAACAATAATTTTCCTCTTAGTTTGCCCCATTACCACCAGCGCACCACAGCGGGTTTTCGATTCGAGAAAAGCGATTTGATGTTTTCTTTGCGCTCGGCTGGTCACTACCGAAACCATATAATATGTCCCGCTTACCTCCACTGGAGCTAGCCCCGTCCGCGCTGGACATCATGTCGATCGTCAATAATCAATCACTCACAGTGGCGGAACCGAATGGCAGTCCGTCGTCTTTCGCAAAGCGACCGTGTCACATAAGCGCCCGTGCACTTCCGTAATCACTCACCCCCTTTCCTCCCTTTCCGGCCCATCGGCAGCCCCAAGCAGCAGCAGCCACTAATTCACAACTACAAAACTATACGTCCATAAAGCTCGTCCCGCTTCGTATCACCGATTGATTAGTGAAATGGCCATCCTACTCTCTATTTCCCTGGAGCGTCGTAAAGCATCGTGTGTTCGCTTTTCTCATTTTTATGATGACCGCGGTTTTCCCCCTCGCTTCGACTGACCTCGATTGCTCGATTTGTCCGTGTGCACAGGATTCTGAGTGGTCGAGTGGCACAATTTGGTAAAATGAAGTGTACATTTCCGGAGGCACATGCCGGAGGAGTGAACGGTTCCGATGGGAACGAGGCCGTTTCAATGTCGATTAGAGTGATGAAGGTTGGATCCAGCGTAAAACCGATTGCAAACAGTAGTGATGGTGCTATTAAAACCAGAAACACATAAGCTCCCGTACACTCCAACATGCTCTCTTAAAACAATGGTTCAACTGATTGTCGACATTGTGGCATATTTATCTGGCAACTCTCTCCCTATCTCTCTGCTCTTTCCCCTTAATGTGTTTTTCTTCTGTGCCTTTGTGCAGTGACCATTTTTTACACCTGAGTGACTTTACGCTCGGGACAAGCGAAAAGCGGGAGCAAGCGACGAACCTTCCCCGGCGCAGTGTGGCGCTGAGGATAAGTTTGAACCGGTATCATCGCAATTCCGAGTAAAAGCTCTAGTTAATGCGGCTATTTACTTCGCCATCTTCCCTTTTCCCGGACGTTTAGTTAAACTGTAGCGTGTTTTAATCACTGTTGGAGAAAACGAGTAGTAGAAAACAACCAAAAGCAAGTTGGAAAGAATGAAATCACTTGTATTGTGGTGAGTTTTTGTTTGTCCCGTTCCCGTTCGCCACAAACTGACCGAGTTTCGTTGCGTGCTATTATTGCGAACTGTTGGCGAAACTTTTTCGTACCTTTTCCCTTGGTTGCTCGACACGTCACTCGATGGAGTCGGCCATCGTTCTCGGGGAGAAGCACTGACCCTAACGCTACGGCAGCCCGCGTGTCGTGTGGTGTAAGATTTATGGCAGACCCGGTGGCGCTTATTAATAGGCCACGCTGCTGTCCAGCTGTTATCTATGCAAAGGCTCGAACGTTCTCCTTCGAGGGTGCCTTATTAGCATACAATCGATCGAGGTCAAAACGTGAAAAAGTACGGCATGTGTAAGGAGAAAGTGCCTCTTTCCTTATAACACGCCTTGCTGCAAGATGTTCGAATGCTCCAACTATTTACCCTTTGCACAGAAAACGACACCCCTTGGAGGAAGTCACACTGTGAAGCCTTTGTTTTTTCATTCTTTTTTCTTGCTGTACATGCGTTTTATCATTGGTATAGGCGCTAACACAGCCATTCGTATGTACAGCTATTAGTAATGGAGCATTTGCGCACTTGGGCCGGGAAATTCCCTCAGCACACTTCCGACTGCAGACTCAACCGAGCAGAGTGGGGATCAGGGCGTGCGAACGAACAGAAGAAAGCGATAGACCGATTGAAGACGAAGACGGATCCAACGGGACGCATCCAACTTTCTCCCCGGGGAGGCAGCGCACGCGGTTCACTTTCACCCTCGAACGGCAGTATGAAATCGAATCTCCATCGCTCAAACCGGACCTTGACGTGCGTTCGCCGAAACGGGTTGTGTTTTGCTGGCCGTGGCCGGGTGTGACAGGGCCACTTCCGGATTTGCGATGTGTTTTTGATTTCTTGCTATTTTTTGAAACGGTTTTTGCTTCCTATGATCGTTTTTTTTTCTTCTTTTTGCTAGAGGGCGACATTTGATGGATTTTTATCAAAGTTTGCAGTTGATTGCACATCAGGATTCGAACGAGCCGTACCAGATCAAAATTCCGTTTCGATGGTCAAAGGGTAGGAAAATTGAACAAGATGCCAACGGTATGCAGTGAAGAAGCGTGGAGCTGATTTATTGTAAGCCATTTCCACTTGAACGCAACCGCAGGAAGCGGCGGCCGGCACTCACCTCCTTATGGTACCTACGCTTCGAAAGCATGCCAAGGCGGTCACGGTTGAATAATGCCCGTCCAACGAAACGTTACGAATCGTTGTGCGATGTTGGTGCGGAATTGTTTACGACTTTTTAAAGTGTTGTGAAATGAGCCGTATTTTGCGCGCTTATTTGTTTTTTGTTTGTTTGATCAAATTATAAAAAAAAACTCTATACAAATGTTATCTATTTTGCATACGTTCAGATGAAGAATAAATGCATAAATTTTAGCACATTTTTTATGTTTAAAGTCACGCGATTCGATAGAAGCTAGACCCTAAACCAGTTAAAATTTAGTATCGCGTTTTATTCAAAATCATCTTTTTAAATTAATGAAGCTTTTAGCATACAGTGAATCCATATTTTCTAAAGGACCCAAACAATGAGTTAAGATTCTGAATGAGAGGTCCATTCAACGGTTGCTGACAACACCATTTTACGTACATTGTATTTTGGTGTAACATGTAAAAACATTTACATGCTAAATTTTTTGAAACTTCTTCAATCCAAGTTTTAAAACATTTTTACCGAGTTTACTAATATTTTTAAACCAGGATTGGATTTATGGGCCAGAGTAAATATGCATATTGCTTTTATTAAAAGAGCAAAGCTCAATATAAATGGTTAAGAAGTGCTACAATTTTCCAAGTTTCAATTAAATTCAGTCGCCAATTCAGCTCATGCAACTTTTATTTGAATAAACAATGAAAGCACGGAAGAGTATCATGGCATCATGATCTACCCTTGGGGTTAAGTTGCGAATACTAAAAGGCTTTTGGTACTTTTTAAGCAATTAAGCTAACTTAAAGTAAATTATATTTTATTTAGCTGAATTTCTCAAGCAAAGAATGTTAAGCAAAATAATATATTTTGTGTAGAGCGTTAAACCGAGTTTCTAATTCATGTTTCACAGTAGTAAACTTTTCATATTTTCCTGATTGTTACTCTAATTATATTTCAATTTTGCATAACGTACAAACCGGTCACACGAAAAACAATTACACCCAGCAGTACCCAATACTTTCCCAAATTTGTTTCCACTGATCAATTCCAAACAGCGAAAACAAACTTCCAAATTGTAATAAGCGGTATGCTTGCCAGCACCACAGTGAAAAGTGACCTGTCCCGGCAAAGTAACAAAGTTTGCACTGGCCACCATTCTCAATGTTCCGGTCGATTTTGCGAGTTGACTTGGGGGCCGAAGTTTGTGTTTATGATCTGATAAATTGTTATTTGCCATGATGCCCTTTACGGCCCGTCAGCGAAGGGTAGGGTCAAACTTTGAGGCAAAAAGAATCATTAGAAGTTCCACCAGTTTCACCCCCCCCAAAAAAAAGTAACTGAAGGGTGACCCATTTCTAGCAACAATGTAATCGACCAAGGCCATGCGATGGAAAATTCGGTTTGTGACTTTCCAGAACTCATTAGTGTTCTTTTGATTTTGTGCTGTGAAAAACGAGTAGAGAAAAAAAGAACCCGAAAGCCATACAAACGCCCAGCAGGCAAACTTTTTCATCATTTAACGAGGCGCTTTGGTGCGGCAGACGGTAGTGGGGATTGTCGATGTTGTCAGTACCATTTCGCGTTTATCGCAAACCAAACGGTGCGTATCGTCAATTACACTTTACCACAAAACCTTACAAAAACTGTCCCCGAACAAACGATACAAGCAAACCGAACGAAAAACGCGAATCCGGCCAAATACACATATACCAGCAGCAGCAGTAGCGAGATAAAGCTCACGACCCTTTGCACTCGTCCCGCTTACACCCACTTGGCGGACGATTTCCGTTGGGCGCACGTTTGGCACGCCATTTCCTGCAGAAACTGTGCGTAATGGTGGCGCCTTATCATAGCTGGATAGAGTCTCACGCGTAACGAGACGGCGCGTTTCTCTGATGGAAAAGTTACGACATTGGCATTGTTTTGCACAGATTCGGCAGGCGGGCAGCGAAGCGAACCTTCAAACGAGAAGGGCAAACCAGCATAAGGCACCCGACGAGCAACGAGTCGAATCAGATAAACTTCAATTCAATTTGCTTTCACATTGTTAGCGACTTGCAGCGACTTGGAACTGTCCAAAAGGTGAATTGATAGATGTTGATTGCTAAGAACTTGCAATGATAAAGAAATCGCTCGTTTGCTGGGCTCCGTGAAGTAATAATCTCTTTCTCTCTTATCAAAATATAATAGCATACACAGAGTCTGCATTGAAAAGAAAGGTTTACTTACCACTACTACTAATACTGCCACTATTACTATTGTTATCCTCTAACGGTGTACTATCACTAGTGGTAATCTGGAGACACAGCAGTCCGGTCACGATGAGCACGGCGGCCCCGTGACGTCGGAAGCATTTGTCCAGCAGTCGATCGATCAGCTTCATCCTTCTCTGCACATCGAGCTTTCGTTCGCTCCGGTCTTGGGTAGGGCGGGTAGCTGCGGGAGAGAAGAAAGACGAAAGAAAAGTAGCGTCAGTGGCGGTAGCCTGTACAGAGTAACGTGACGAGTGGTGAGGGGAAATCGGGCCAGCTTCGACAAACGATGAAACGGATAAGGCAATCTATACGACCGTCATGCTGCACAATGCATGCTGGCAAATCACCTGAAGAATCATGAACCATACAATACAATGCCCCACAAAACGATGCTCCAAAGTCGGGCCGAGGATGCGTCGTCGTCCACCGACAAAGGCACGAGCTCAGGCACGCTCATTAAGCTCTCGTCCACCGGTTGTGCACCCGTGGGCCATATGGATGCCGTGGTACGTAAGCCGTCGGTGTTGGCCATTGCTGGGACGAGGCCGGTTACCGAAGCGTACCACAATTCCACCGTGTATCGAAACGGTAGGCTACGTTGGTTACGGTTCACACATGGCGATGCCATTGCGTTAATCGTCGATCATCGCAGCCCACGGGGGAGAGAGAGCTCGAGTGATACAGCGTACCCGGCGGGTGCCGGTGGTGCATCCATTTTCCGCTAGTTGGCCGCTCGTAATCGGATTACCGGGGGGCGAAAATCCGGCCGACCGTTACGACGGGGCCCGACAGGTTCGTTCGTTCGTAAGACGCCAAAGTGGTCAAAGCACTCTCGGGATAGAAGCGTATTATTTGCAGCAAATGTTTTGGTTTAGTTTGTACCCAGTCACACACACACACACAAACACACACACACAAAGAAGGAGGGAGGGTATTACGGTATTGGAGGGGAAAACTTTTACTTTTTCCCCCAGTTCCATGTTTGATATTTATAGGCGGAAGTGACAAACGGTTGGCGTAATATCGGTGCTGAATGTCCAACAGTTTTAGGGCTGGTTTTTCGAAGGTTTCAGCATTCCGATTTTACTAAAAAATTCACACATGGTCACGCCAAGAAGCCAACGCTGCGCAACAATTAAGTATTGCAAATAATCTCAGCGGTCCATATGGAAGTGCAACTCAAAGAGAATTTCCAAAAGGCATACAAAAAGACACACAAAAACCTGTAGCAATCAAACTTTACTCAATGCACTGTCCAATGTTTAAACACAATGAATAAATTACTCCCCACAATGTCTTCGCTCCTCCAAACAAGATATCTCGTTTCGCTATCAGCTTCCCATTTAAAGTCGTAACTCGCTACGTGCGGGCCTGACTTTTATGACGTTGAAAAACTTCTCTTTCTCTGTCATCATCTGTTCAGCATGAAAAAAAAAGAAACACACACAGGCACAAAAAAAAACACTTACAGTCCTACAGCGACATCAGATATGAGAAGCGCACAATCTGAGCATCGAGTTTGATCCCAACTGATTGTGCTCTATTTTATGACTTTGGTAAAAGTTCACTACCGCTACCAGCGCATGATAGAACCGCAAATATAACGACAGTAGGGAAAGAAAAAAACCGTCCAGTATGAAACCCATGGAGGGAGGGAGAGAGAGGACCAACCCAGCAACAACGTTGATTGCGAGCTTCCGGAATGACCCGACTTAAGATTGATGGAGCACTGCACACAAAAAGCAAAAAAACAACCGGAGACACCATACAATAAGCTTAAGAACTAGGGTGGAAAGTGGAGCAAATTGGGACGTAGAACAGAAACGGAGAACACACAGGAGAAGTAGAGAAAGAAAAAAAAAAACAACATTATTAAAAGTTGCCCACCCCTTTGCGGTAAGCGAGGGAGCCTGTTCTGGAAGCGCAAGCAGCAGCAGGCAGGGAATATTAGTTTAGCAAGTGCCGTTCACATAGGAGGCAGCAGCAGCAGCAGCAGCTAAGGACGGTGCTCATACAATCGGAAGTACACAGGAAGGATAAATAAAGCCAGGACTTTCATCGTTTCCACCGACGTGGAAAGCGACGAAGCGGTGAAGTACCGGTGCGGTGCGGTTCTTTATCAAAGTTCGACGATGTGGTCTAGGGAATTGATTGTTAGTTTTGCTCTAACGACGAGCGAGAACTCCAATTTAGTTGTCACAATCAGTTATTCGATTCGAAATGACGGCAGTATCCGGGCGCTTTGCCTGTTGTGGTTAATTACCGCCAGGTAGGTGCGAGTCCTTGTGAGGAGAGGCACCAAAGTTTCGTGCTTATTAGAACTGAGAAAAGTAACACACTTGGGGCTGCGCTTTGGTGTTTTGCCCGGGGAGAGTACAATGCTCGTTTTGAATGGGGAGCTTGAATGCTGGCAGCCTTTTCATTCTTAATCGATGTTGTTGCAAGCAGTTTTAAGCATCAAAGTTGGTAGAGTAAACGAAATGAACCAACTTTACAAATGAAGCTCATAATCCTTCAACAATAAAGAAGTCTTACTCCCAAGCCCGAGCTGGAGAGGTTTTTTTATCACAATTTTTCATTTAGTCCGATTATCTTCGTTGGGAAGAAAAACTTTTCAAGCATCAAATATGTTTTAACGCTACTCAAGCATGTTTGCGCAAACGTTTCCAGCGAGCGAAAGTTTTGCCAGTGCAACAGTCTGGCGAAGAATTATCCTCAAATATTTACAAGCCTTCAATGGAAACTCGCTCTTCACCGTGTGCGCAGCATCGCACCCAATCACCCACCCACCGACAAAGGGCAGATTGGTCCTTATTCTAAATTGTTCCCGGTGTCTGTCTGATTGCTTCTCACATCCTGCAGCTCGTTGTTAGCTTTGGTATGAAGCATGCAAATGTAACGTCTAGCTATTAGTGTACAAAGAAGGATCCTTCTCACTCCTCACTCACCGTTTGCCGGGGCAGCAAGTGTAATTGAGCGTCCGAATGAAATGTGCGAGATGGATATCTCGGGCAATCGGGGTGCGGGTAAAATAGGAGTCCACACCATGTAGTGGTGAATGGTGCGTACAATCAGTCCCATTTCCCGACGTTTGCCACTGTAAGTCAACATCAAAAGGGAGCGAAATTCCCATGACAAATTTATTTGTGCTCTGGTAAAATATTTGCTCGAAGCACGTGCACCCTTTCTACTACAACACACACACACGGGCCCGCGCACTATACCGACCGTTCACACTGGCCTTGAACATCCCAACCTGCCGGACTGGCTTTTCTTATGCTTAAGAAACGAAGCAAAACACAATATACGAAGCAAGCGCGACACATTCTTCTGGAAGTAGAAGCTTTTTACTCACGTGAAGAAAAAAAAATTTGTATGTGAGTGAAAAAACATGAGCCCCTCGAGAAATGGCTGCTCATCCATCATCCCACACTGACTCGCCCATTCTTATACCGCACACAGACACACACACCGTACGCCCGCTCACGAGAAACGCTTTTGGATGGTTTTTGCAGGGGCGAGCCTCTTGAGGAATCTTGGGACTCGGGTGCGCACCAAGGATATGAAGCCGGCATGTTTGCAAATAAACATACTTTTAGCCGCGCAAAATGCTTCACATTCCTTCCGCTGTGCTCGCGTGTCTTCTAGCACACTCTATCCCTCCCTCCCAGGCAACGACGGGCGTAATGAACGCACAGCCCGAAAAAGCTCCACCGACAGGATTCTGCATACATGGCTGAGTGTGCTCTCGCAGGAAGTTTTAAAGAAGAACACGATGCTTTTTCAATGAGATGAGTGCACGTGCCCCGTAGGCATCTTTCGCTATTGCTGGGGGAATGAGAAAGATGTCCGGACTCTTAAAACTCTGCATAAACGCCGTTCAGCGAGGCGTGTCAAGGAGAAACAAAAAAAACATGGGAAGGAACCAAATGCATACATCCCTCCTACTTAAAGAAAAAAACCCCCGGGAGCAAAAGCAGAAAAGTGGATGGACTGAAAGCAATCTACTTACTTCCTGCACTTAATTTGGCTCCCGCCGGCCGTAGCGAGGAGGAAAAACTTTTACTTTCCCTTCTTCTGGATTCTGGCAGAGCCTGGGTGGTAGCCTATAGTGTCTACCACCATCTCATTTGTAGGATAGAAAGAACGACGATCTCTGTTGGTGAAGGACTCACACAAGGTGGCACACGAAGCACGGAAATGGCGGGAATTAAATTTTAATTTCAATCTTACACAAACCTCTATCCAGCTTCCCGGTGCACACTGAAAGAGGGTCACCATACCGGTGTGAGCTCCAACGAACGTGCCTTACGGACCGACTTTGCTGCAACGCTTTATTTACCATTGCACACATTGCATTTCCACTGCATCGCTTGTGTAAAACGTCACGTTAGCTGCAGTGTGTGTGTCAATAGGAACTCGCGTTGGAGGACGATTGTTTGTCGTGCGCGAAATTGGCATGGTTTTTCATTCCTGTGTCCACTTTCGCGTGTGGGTTGATTTCCCACCAAAAAGTATCTACTGTTGGGTATATGATACAAGCTTGTTCCCGAAACCGTATCATCTCCACCCAAGGAAACGAAGAATGTTTGTGATCAGGCCAGAGCTACTGTCCGAACTGTCTGTGGCCTAAACCTGCACGAAAGTTGTCAGAAACGTTCGAGATGCGTTACATACATACATACACCAGTACAGTGTACAGCGTGGTAGATATCTTAAAGTTCTACAACACGGCACGATTAGGGATGATTTACGCCTTCCCTTGTTGCGATACACACCCGGTTGGGATCATCTGTCGACATGGATGTAAATCGAGCTACAAACACGGGACGTCTTATGTCATGTCAGAGAGCTTAACACCGCGCTGGAAAAGTTGATGTGATAAAGGAAAAGGTGCAACAGCGCCACCCCAAACGGTCCCGTCAAAACGTCTCCGGTTTTCGGGCGAGCTGAGCCTTCCAATGGCGCACACGCCGAAAAGATTTATGTGCCGGCTTCGTATCGATAAAAGGGAGAGAACGAACAGCTCCTCCAATCAAGTGCACGGGAAATGTGTAACGATAAGCCTTCGATTTAGTAGTGAACATTTCCTGTCGGTCGTGTAGATTGTTTTCGGAAATTGTACCTTGCACCGTGTCAGAGTTTTATTCATCTGCATCGGTTATCCTCGACTTCTGGTTCATTCAGAAGAAGGCTTCCGGTTGTGACTGTCGCTTCTCAAAGCAACTCTTCACCGTCTGGGCCACCTCGCGCTCGTTTTGCTTCAGCAGCTGCCTCCGCTTGACGACGCACTTTTCGAACTTGTCTACACGCTGGGTAAACGTGCCGGACAGGAAGGTCATCCTGTTGGCGAACGATTGCAGCGCGTTCGTCGTCAATTTGGCCAGATTTGCAACGGCACTGCCACTGCAGGCAAGAAAGGCGCGCCCGACACCGGCGTCCCGGTTCAGACAACCGTCCATCTTGCGGTACGGTTCGCTCATCAGCTGTTGTGCTTCGTCTATTTCGCGCCTCTGCTCGGTCAGATGCTCCGCCAGCTTGTCGTGACATTCGTCCACGTTCGTCCGCAACCGATGCTCGTACTGGTCGATCTGCGTGTGCAGCAGCTTCATGCAGTGGTCCTCGTCCGGCAGGCATACGTCCCGATACTCGACAAACTCGTTCTGGAAGTATTTGCGAATCTGTTCGTTCAGCTCGTCCACCTTGCGCTTTACCGCGCGCATCGTCCGGTGGCGAAGGTGCTCGAATTTGGCGACGGCATCGTTGGTGTACGCTTCCATTCGCGCTTTGATGCTGACCAGTACGCTCCGCACGTGCTGACCGATCTGGAGCAGGTTCAGGCTGAAGAATCCCGTCGTAAGCTTCCCGAACAGCTCGCTCAGATTTGGTTGGGTAATGTTTTGTACGGCCATCTGCGGCGCGGTCGTTTCGTTTTCCAGCTTCTCGTGCAGTTCCAGTGGATCGGTGGGCAGCACGTCCTCCACGCAGCTCGATGGCTGTTCCGTTCGGATGTCCTCCTCCTCCGACAAGCTGTCTTCCGATTTTTCAGTCGCTTCGTAGCTCCCGTCGTGAAATTGCTGCAATGGAATCGGTTACAACAGGCAACAGGATACTTTGGACGATAAACCATTCATCAACACAGTGCTGGCAGTTTGCTGACCTGAAATATGTCCACGTGTTTGACACCTGTCACTTGGGGCAACACCATCAATCCTAAGGCAAGTGCTGCCACTAACCCGACCTCCGTCCCGTATTTCATTTCCTGATCGTCGCTAAACGTAGCCGTTGGCGCTGTGGACGTATCTTGACTGACTTCCGGTCGAGAGCTGCGCTTCTGTCACACTAACCTACCGCTATGCTGAAGTTCGGTGTGTACTAACCTCCGGTAAGGTAGGGTGAGCTTCCAACCACTCTCAGCCAGTAGCATATTGTCCATGTCTTCCACCGACGATGATCATTTGCCGTTGCGTTCAAATAGCAACAACTGCGCAAATAGTTGTTTCCCCATTATTGGCGATGCGTTCCGTCCTCAACCGCGACGCGGTCCACCGTTGGGTATTGACATTTCAATCACACACACACTCCTACGCAAGGCTTGCCAAACGCTCCTATCAACACG
The DNA here is from genome assembly GCA_000349105.1 of Anopheles epiroticus. Lineage (NCBI taxonomy): Eukaryota > Metazoa > Arthropoda > Insecta > Diptera > Culicidae > Anopheles > Anopheles epiroticus. The sequence continues at coordinate 308,237 of KB669948.1, read as the reverse complement.
CAATAGCCGCAATGTGTGAATGTATCCGACCGGGATAACTTTATTGCCCACCGCAGCAACAGGCCCGTCCGTGGTGGTTTGGGCTTTGGTTTTTGCGATAACACAGCACCCAGCCCAACGAGACGGAAGCTTGCGGGCTTCCATACCGCCACTTGGAAAAATAACCAACAAACCGACGGAAACAATTTCAACTGTCACCACAAAATGAAGCTGCCCCGTGCACGACCCACGGCGGTGGCAAAAGGGGCCCAGTTTGCTTTCGATACGCGCTCGGAATTTATTTCCCATTTGACACAACATGACTCCAGCGCGAGGCATTTCGTGAGCGGGTGGTACGCAATGGAAGCATAGCCCGGGTTCGTTCCCGATTCAGATTTGTCATGTCGTTAACCAGCGTAGGCGGGCATGGTACCATTGCGTAACTGGAGGGAGCGACGGCCTGCGGTTTTCAGAGAGTCGTAAAAGAAAGCACACCTTCAACGAAACGAAATCGAAACAAAGCTCCGCGGGCTGGGCTGCTGCGTGGAACAAAAAGGTGATACGGAGACAGTTCGGAGCGAAAGTTCAGTTTCGTGAATCCCATTACCTCGAATCGAACTGAACAATTCAATTTCCGGCCCGGTCTGTCCTGAGGGGACGAATGGAAGCGAACGGACCTCCCTTTTTACAGTGCGTGAGGTGGTACAGGACGGCGTACGAAGGAGTTTTCGAATGGAATAATTTATGCAGAAATGTTGTGATTTATGGGCAGCCTTCAACACACTCTCCCGAGAGATGTCGCGTGGGATGAAGTGGCTGTCAGGATGTTTGGCATCGCTTAGCTTCGATTTTGCTGGACTGAAGTGGTGGACTAGCGCACAAAGTGCACGAGCTGTACGGCGATGGTTCACGATTGGATTGAGTGGAATTTATTTGACAAGCACAAACCCTCTGGAGAGTGTTCCCGGGTTGTCCCCGGATCGGAACGTGCTCTCGTACACACTGAGTGAGTGTTGATTTATCATTTCCACGATAAGCATTTACGGGTGAGACTGTTTTTCCAGATGGAGAAGACGAGCGTGTATTAGACGGCGCCGCGCCTCTCCTTCCTGCGTACAAAGTTTATAATCTAATGCAAATGAAAAGCGAAACCGTGTTCCACATGACCGTGGTACGCATGAGTGGTGCACCAGCAACTCTTCCGAGCGGATCCTGATTCCGACCGGTGAGGCGGAACAGCAGTAAGTATGTCCTAATGAATACACCAACACTCTCACGCTGCAAATATCTATTTAATATCATTCATAATGTATGCACATTTGCGAGGTATGTAATTATGATTTTGAGCCCCGGAGCGGCTCCAAAGCACACAGCTCAAAATCTGAAGCTTACAAAGCTCTTCCTAAGCGCTGCCACTAAGCAGCATCACACCGCAGCTGCTTTGCTTTCAATCGCTCCATTACGTATCGTTCGCGGTACGGGAGGCAACACACATTATCACCCGGTTGAGTTCATCATATCCTCATATTTGCTTGGTACACTCGCATCGTCAAACAGCCCGAAAACTGAAGGGAGCGGCAGTGTGTCCCCGCTTTTCGGCTATGCATGGATTCTGTTTCAATAAACCATCGCACGTCGTTCTAGCAGAAAGGGATTCCATCAACTTGTTATGCTAACGAAACAGCGCCTCGATGATGTTTGCGTTTCCACGTGCCTTCGCTTACCGGTACGATACACGCGGCGAGTTTGTGCCGAGGTCGGTCCGAGAGCCAGCAAATGTAATCGGAATGAGTGGAAAGATTTAACAAGCCTAAGCGTTTCCACGGTGGAAGTGCCTCGGCATCCCAAGACAGGGACATTAATAAGCGAGACACGTTCCCGGGAACCTATCATGTCGGATCAGTCGAACTGGTTGTTCCGCTTTAGTTGCAGACGAGAACCATCGCTTACACGTTATGGTGTGTCGTGGACAACTGCTCCGTTTCCTGGTAGTGTGCTCCTCCGGGCTTCGTGTGCGGGGAGCTATAAAAATGGTGCTTTATGCCTGGATGCCCATCTCGCCCAACATGGCCACGTCCGAGCAGGAAACCCGTATTCTGGAGAATCTCTTGTCTTGTGCACGAAAGAAAGTGTCCCAGTAAGACACCGTAAGAAACCGTTCGGGAATCCTACCAATTAGTAATGTGGCCGCACACTTAAGCGTCCCGGGATCTGTTGCTGTCAAGAATCTCAATGAGGCAGCCATACAACCGAGCGCAGACTTTGTCTGCGTTTCATTGTAATTCTTCGGTATCAATTTATTGCTCCCCTTTGGCCGCTTGAAGCCCGCGAAGCCTTGGTACGGTAACGCGTAACGTGCGGTAGACACAACGGTTGCCACATAGCTGTCCCCGGACTGGGTTGAGTGTGTGTCGGAGTCCGGGTCAAGACGCTATTCTGAGCCAATGCCTTTGCCCGAAGCAATCTAACCTTTGAACTGCACCGTACGGTGAAGAGGGTTCTTCTTCTGTAAGAACGACAACGAAAAGACTGCCCGAAAAGGGGCGAGAGGCCATTAATTCTTCTCGCTTGCATTCATTTCACAACTCCCGGGCTTTGAACGCGAACCATCTCGTTCACACGATAGGCAGTAGTAGACAAGTGCGCACGAAGAGGAACCATAGAAATTGTACAAGATTAAGCCTGTATGAGTGTGCGTGTGTGAGTGCGTGAAGAGAGGGGGGGTGGGGTGGTCGAAGAAACGAGCCCCATCTCTTTATAACACGTCCGCTTTTCATTCATTGTTGTGCGGTGTTGGAGGCCGTCGAGCTGACAGCCCACGCTACCTAACGAAGACGGCAGTCCACGGCATTGAGAAGTCTCAGCGTAAAGAAAACGAAAGTACACCCCTCGGACCAGGCAAGAGCATGAAGCTAACGGGTGTAGAAACTAGGTATAGGGGTAATGTATTCACTATGCCGACGATGGCGCTAGAGAACGAAAGATGGAAAAGGAAAAACGAAAGATTAACATGACACACAGTTGTACCGGATCGTGGGGCTTCTTCGGCTCGGAAGAAGTTCCGACCATGTGTCGGGTGTAAGTGAACTTGTTCTTGACTGATCATTCTTGACTCAAGTATTGCCGCCCTCAATGGGTGGTGTTTGAAAGGAAAAAGTTTATTTTTAATTTTAAACGATGTCAAGTTTGAGTAAATTGCGCAAAATGATCGTAGGTGAAATATTTTACATTGAATGGTTGGTGTCTATCTATACTCTATCTTTTAATGACAATTCATAACTGGCGATTGAGAAAATCCATTTCAAATTTCGTCTCAAATTATTGGAACTATATAGAATTTCCACTTAGAAATACCATTATAAACCAAAAAATCAAGGTTCAAAGAGAATATACGGGCCACAATCTCTAATCATAGGCCATAGCTTAGATAAAGCATCTAAGTCGTTGGTAAGTGTATATTACTGTCGTTGGTAAGTGTACTGTACTGTTGAGATATTAGGAAAGATTACATAGATTTTACACCTTCCGGGCGCATATCTTTGCACTATTACGTACGTTAAGTTTCGTGTGATATAGGATCATAGACATGATTAATTAATGCACTGTTTGAAAAACTATCCTTTTCTTCTTACGTTTTATTCTAAACTGTATCAACGCTCCGTTTTTGGAGATAAAAGACAGCAGATATACATGTATTAAAGTATTAATCGTAAAGTACGGTATTCATGTTTATAAATAGTAATTTTAATCAAACCTTTATACAGATAAATACTTTTTTTATTTCCACAGTAACAGCTAGAACCCTATTGCTTTTGTTATAAACACTGATGGCATTAAAAAAGCCCGCATATCTTCAAATAAAAATAGTCTTGCCTTTTAAGAACCACAACCCTGCTCCAGAATTTATTACATTGTTTCAATTACAAAAATCTGAAGCTTTGTGACCCCTGAACTGAATATTTCGAGCTAACAGCATCCGAATAACTTCCGATGATTGTTTTACATATTGCATGGAGCGTTCTAATTATATTGGACAGAGAAAATCATATTAAAATTTGGTTGCTATTTCCCAACATTTCTCCATTTTCTGCCACCATACCGGCTTAGGGAGTGAAATGATATCGATTGCAAATGAAATTGTTGTTTTATAGCGCCAAATAAACTGGCTCCTTTGTCCCTAGCATGCCACCAATCAAATCACCATGTCAATAAAATCAGTTTCATTGAATCGATCGCTTTCAGGCAGCCTGGTGCTGATCCTGGCTCGGCGACAAAACTGCACGCGGAACGGGGAAGCCTCGTGACATTTAATTAAAAGCTCCATCCCATCCAGCCAGTTTGCCAGCCTATCTAATACCAGATAATGCGCTTTTGATGAGTAGTGCACAAAGTGCGAACAGCATCGCTCACAATCATGCGAACGGCGTCCCCCGAGCGCGGTTATGATCTTTCCCAATTTACAGCCAATTTCTTTAGGTCCGTGCGCCGCGAACGTGCAATAAAAGTGACAACTTTCAATCATTCGTGTTTCGCAAATATTGGCATGGCGAGAAGCGATCCTTTTCGGCGCCACGGGTTCGGTGTAGAGCTTAAGCGTACTCCCATGAACAAGGATTATCTTCCGATTTGCGAAAGCTTACTGCTCGAAGGCAGCCTAACGCCGGCACGTGAACGACGCTACTAACCGGCGCGTCGGTGACAAACGAACGAGTACGGAGACACTTTTGCGGTTTACCAAAGGCATGGCGAGATGATTACTGGAGGTTTTGTTAGTCCAGGAAAACCTCAAACACACACACCGCCCACACGCACGCCAATTAACTCGCATTTGTGGTGAACGCAAATAGATTGTAGAGAGCTGACAGGAAGGGTACAAAGTTGAGTTTCGTACGTACAGCCCTAACCTCATTTCCGCACGTATTATGTGCCGGTCGGTGGATCGGAGCGAAGGATACGCGAAACTCATAACGCTGCCAGTAAAACCGACAAAGAATAGAATGATAATGTCAATAATGTTGCCAACCGGAACGAACAAAAGCAAGACGTACGGTTCGCACGGTGCGCAGGTGAAACGATAACGATCATTGTTAATGTGCAGCAATAAAAGGGATTGCGATGTTTGTCACATCGTAAACATGGCGCAGCGGCAACGGCGTTCGATGGGCGTTAGAATTGTTTGCTGATGTTACGTAGAATTTTGGATGATTTGTCATTTGATGTAATTAAGCAATATTTTGCATAATCTATCCATTCATTTGGAGGTGTTTACTTAAGTGTGGAAAAGAAATATATCGTTTATTTCTCTTTTATGATCACCATCAGCATAAAAGAGAATGATACAGAAAGGAGTAACTTACAATTTAAGCAATAGTAGTAAAACATACTGTGAATATTAGTATCCAATGGCATATGCAACAATGGAATTTGATATATGTAATAAATGTTTCATGGATTTGCGCATGTAACAGGGTCGAATACTATAAGAAAAGAATAGAATAGCAATAGTAATTCTTTTCTAGAATTTATAACTCTCTACTCGTTACCATTACACTCCTTTACATTCAAAACAGAAAAGCAATAAAACACTTGAAAATTGCAACCAAAGTTTGCCCAAGAGGAATCAAACTGTCATGTTGTAGAAATAAATTTCGCAATGCTACAAATCAACCTACGTACCTATTCATGCAAGGTACCCATTCATGCCTCTGACTAAATGCCCTTCTACTCTCCCCCTCTAGAACAGTACCACGAATCTTTGAGAAATGGACCACCCCCAGCCAACACCGCACAAGGCAGCAAGAGGGTTGACCGCACCTTGCCAACAGTTCAGAATAAAGCAAGTGCATGCTTACGACCGAGATTGCAGTTATCGAGGACCACACGTTCATCGGACGCAGCATTCAACCTCCCTTCGTTAGTTAAGTGCTTGTAAGCAGACAGATTGAAATCCCATTTCAATCACTACGACCGACACTTGTGAAACGTATTTAATGCAATGAGTGTAATTAAGTTTCGCCCCGCTTTCGTACGTGACTGCGAGTGGAAGAGAGTGAGTCTCAGGGTGGCAGAGACGGTAAGGGCGAGAATCCCAGCACCGGCACCGGCACCGGCAAATCCAATCGGCCAGTCCGGAAAGGGATGGATGTTTTATGGGCTGTATGTAACGTGTTTGTTCTTCGTTTTGCAGCCACCGAAACCACTCAAGCATTTTGACGTCTTGATTTTGGGTGCAAATGATTTTATACTGCATGAGTTCAGTTCAGAAGATTTTATGCTTGTCGTAAGTGATGTAGGTCAAGAGATGGAATGTTCTATCGATGCGGTTTGCGTGCCGTTATCGCAAGGCTAGCATTTCCATCGAAGCGATTAACTATGCGATTACGGTCATGCCGTGTAATCGCTTTGAGAAGAACCAAGATGCCATCACCAAGCAAGACGCAATCCTGTTGGGTTTTATTCTGGAGCCAATCAGCATAACCTCAACCATGCATTACTAATTTTAAACGGATTCAGTGATCCATCCTTTCTGCACAAGGGCTCAAATTCAGGTTTGTTTGGGCTTTGATTTTGTTACTGTGGAAACATCTGAATTATGGTTCCACCATTTTGTGCGAGATTTATGCCGTTTCGGCTCACTGGCAGCCAAACAGTGGAAGATATTTTTTTTATCAAATTTCCTCATATTCTCACACCCGACGGTCGTTGTGCTGATGTTTCGATGCGTATGGTCGAATTTTTTACAGTAGATGACATACAAAGCGCTCTCGTAACAAATATCGTTGCCCTGCTGAGATCATCCTTTTTAGTTCGTTCAAGACTACAGAGAGACGGAAAAATTGAAGACTCAAAATACGCTACCCAACGCAGGCATGGCATGAGGACATCAATTTCGTATGAAGCAACGCCATAAAACAAACCAATCACCGTTATGATATTATTTTTCGATCTCTACTGTATGACCATCCTTCGTCGATTCCCGTACCGGTAGGAAAATGTGCTTGTTATTTCTGACTTGGTGCCGGGGCCGGTGAATCACTTCCAATCCATCCAAACACCTACTGCTGCGGCGCCCCATTGCAAAAGGGTGACGACGGTGGGGGCGAGTACACTTGACTCACCCGGTTTACGATTCACTTTCATGTCGTCCATCCAATTCCAGGTTTGACAAGGCGCACCACTTCAACCCCTCGACCGCGAGAGAGAAGAGAGAGAGAGAAAGAGCCTGCCGTTTGAAGATCCTTTATTTGCTTCCCCCAGTGGCACGGGGCCAGGAGCGGTGTGAGTTTAAATGAAATCAAGTCGGTTACGAACAGCAAAGGATGCAAAAAACCAACACTCTTGAACGTAGATGCGATTCCCAGCGTTAGGAGGCAGTTGAAGCGGGTCGTTTTTTACTCAACAAGCTTAACGAAAAGAAGCGTGCGTCGTATCAGCATCATCACTGTTCATCGTGTTTAACCTACACACTCTCAAATGCAATATTTCCTTTTTTCAAAGCAGCATCTCGTCACGAGGAGGTGCTTTAAACTAGCCATATGGTTGTTTGCTTGCAAGAATCTTGGGCATTTCACTTAAAGCACATTCAAATACACCGGGCTGCAGAGGGGAAGCAAAAAGTACATGTTTACCTTACTTTACACCGAGACCCTCCGAGGGTGAAAGTGTTTCGTTCGAAAATGATGGCGTAAAATGCTTTGGAAACGGTTGGAAAATTCCCAGCGCTCTTGACTGCTCTTTTACCTCTTGTTGCTCGCTCGGGACTTGTAATTTCATTACTTTGGTCCCTAAGTGTTGCTCTACACTGTTAATACTACCATGAGCAGTGCGTTTGTGAGTGAACCGAAAGGAACCTTTTTTTTCTTTCTTGCGACACTAATGAAAAGCTATGAAATCAATCGGACCCGATGGTTTAAGACACACTCAATGCTTTCCACTAAACCAATTACTACGACAAATTGAGTAAAAGTGATTCTTATTCTCGTTTCACAAAGACGTAACGATAAGACAAACCACTCCAAGCTAGCGGCACGGTTTCCATCCACAGAAATGTGATTGATATTTTATGAGCGGCTCCGGGGAACTAATTTCACTCGGCCATTATTGCTTCCGACCCGAGGCAGTTCACAATTTCACCAACGGCGATACCCGACCACGTCCTTGTGCCGTGGAGCGGGAGCGGGAAACGAACGAATGGCCAAGTAATTTGAAGCATTCGAAGGAGCGTAAAGTATGTATCCGTTCCATCTGCAATAAACACAACGTTCCGATCGGCATTCACAACATTCAACGCATTTGGAGGTTTTAGCATTATAAATGAAACATCCATTTCGGTAACGATGACGCGAGGAATGTATTTCACAAGAGCGCTGAAACCATGAAACGTCACGGCGGGAACATTAAGAATGAAACTAAATGGTAATTGCTTTTGGATTATTTCTTGAATGGATTGTCGAGAAGGATTTAAAAATTTGCATCACTAACACACTAACTTCGTCCTTGCCCAGAAACGGGATACAGTTTTCGAAAAACTAACTTGCACACGGAGCACAATGCGAATATGCAGCAACGAAATATGCATGGCTCAGTGCAACGATTTGAAAGCTAAGCTCAATGTGTGGAAAACGGCTCAACGATGCATATGACGGGTGCAAATGCATCCGATGTTAGCGAATGCCGGACAGCACGGTACGCAGTGCAATGGACAAAGAGGGGAGAAAAAACGAGTTTTTTATCAAGCTGCATGCTATTTGCATGAATGTCCATAACTGATTACTTTTCAGCATTTTTTTGTGCAAAGGAAACAAGGAGGGCAGAAATATTGATGTCTGACTTCCAGCATGAATATGTATTATCAATGAGCGTGTACTTATGCAGTACAATGCAGTTAAACTTTGTCTACTGACACAGTCTCACAATGTATCGTAACAAGAATTCATAAATACAATTCGCGGCAAGTGAACAAAAGTTACGCTAAATTTTGACCGAAAACTTTCCCAAACTGTCTTTCGTAGCAGAGTTGAAGTGAAAGCATCCTCTTGGCAGAAGACTACATACATCTGACTGTAACTCGGAGCTCTTTGTTGCCCAGCCAATGATAAATCCGAGTGCTTCGCTCTTACTCGAGAAGCCCTTCTAGACGAAAAAGACTCGTACGGGCTCTCAAAACGGATTCTACGTCAACTTGAAATCGATCGAAGTGTGCTAGTCGAAGAAGTTGCTCGAGAGCGAGTGGAAGACTTTTGCCAATGTCGAGGACCTCACGAGCTGTGGTGGTTCTGGTTCTGGCCACACTAGAGCTGGAGCAGCTGAAAGCAAACCCATCACCATTGCTTCCATTCGCCAAGCAATCTTATCCTTTGCACCATGAATAATTCATATTACCGCAGCGCCGTGGAGATGAGGGCCGTGGCAAAGGACCGGGCGGAAAAACGGTTATTAGGGATCAAGACAGGGCTCCCAAAAGACGAACACTGCTACCGGTTACGCTAATGAAGTATCCTAACCACGGCCCAACCCCATCGGTCCAACAACTTTCTTACACTGGCTCACGGTGACGTTCCTTTCTTCGCTCGTTATCACCCGAAACGAGAACGGCAAACCGAGGCCTCACATCCTCTCGGGATACGTCAAGCGCGACAATTTGATGGAGCAGAAACTCTTTTGCTCTTTTGCTCATCGTCCACAGCCTTACTTTCATCGTCCTAAAACCCTTTGCCACACGGCAGTCAAATGGCCAACATTTGGAGGAGAATGATTATGGGTGAGGATGTAACATAAAATGCCAATGGCTCGTCGTTTCAAAATTTCCAATATTCGATAATGGAGAAGACTGTCCCAGCTTCTGCCGAGTCACACGCTTTCAGGTGGTTGGTTGCGTTTCATTGTGTTGCCCAAGCTTCATCTTATCGAACATTTCTTGCCTGAATGAAGTCAATGTAGTGCGATGTAGTACACGACTTGCCATATTCCCATGGCCCAAGAATGACACACACAAAACAGAGAATGTCTGATTGCCTGATCAGAATGGCCGCTTTTGTTCGCTCGCAAACCACATTGTCCCAAAACCAATTCGAATATATCGGATCCTTTCTTAATTAAAACACGTCCAGTACACGTAAGTAATAACGTTTGCTGGTAGGACAATCCGCCAAGTCCAGTCTAACCAAGTCCAGTCGCGCTAAACGAGTGAAGCTGGCTCTTTTATATCCATTCGAAACTACACTCATGTCCTTCGTACGTTTGCCCCGAATGATTATATTGCACATGTAGGACATCCATATGGGAGTCTTTTTCATTCCAGCGCTGACTGACTGGCATCGATAACGGCAGGATAACGTAGCATAAATGTCTGTATGACACCCGTCTCACTGGAGCGGATGGCTCCATGAGGAATAGCTCCTCATGTCCTGCCATTCGCTCATGTCCAACATATTATCCGTGATGGATGTAGCTCGGGTGTCACCATAAGCGCGTTTATGCAAATATTGACTTTTGGACTATGCGTGTTTTTAAAAGTTTTACGATCAACAAAAAGTAATCATTGACAGCTTTGCATATTTAATGCTGAAAACCGAAAGAATAAATTTTAGTTTTAGTTTACATTTTGTTTTCTTTTTGCTTGAGGTTATGCATTTTTAATGATGCATATAACTAAGGCACTCGGGCTATAACGTTGTCACATATCTGGTAATGTAATAATACATTGTACTTATCCCATCAATTTATAAAATATCATTTTTGTTGGATTAAATGTCTATATTTCAACTCTACTATGTGTCAAGTAGGTTAGGCCCCTCCAGCCACACCAGCTCGGTCAGGACACATGATGATGGTTTTATCAGCCTGAGGGTTAGGTTAGCAATCCAGCTTATCTCGAATCGCTTCACCCTCCCTTACCATCATCCTCAACACCCGTGACGTTCTGCTGCGACAAAATCTCTCCATCATTTACCACCACCACCGCGCCCGTAAAACCCCAACGATGTCCTTCGATAACCAGCTAGGCGCCAGTGCCACTTATGAAAGGGTTTATAGTACTATTCTATAAATATGTGACAGTGTTCGTGTGCTTCTTCAAAAGTGTGTGTATCCGTAAAGGAATGTAACAAAGCTAGGGGACAACTGGACGCCAAACTTGTCTCCTGGTCGATGGTGAACCAAGCACAAGAATGACCAGATAGATAGCAGCAAATAATGTGTTTCCCTCGTACGCACTAGCAAATATAAGGGTTTCCACTTTTTCAACTTTTCCCGGCTTTTCGCGATCCAGCCGACCAACGTGGAATAAATACGTATTCTCCCTTGTTTCCATACGATAATGGTTATCGGCAGGTATTGATGAGCATATTATTGGAAAACTTTTGCAAAACACTCATCCGGCTGTCGTTGAGAAAAACTTTAACAGTTGTTGTGACAGTTTTTGGAGGGACGCTGGACAGCTATCGAGCACTACTTTCATCGAATCCGGTTGATGGCACTTTATTTTCCTGAGAGGAACGGGAACTTTTCTCGGCAATAGCAGTGACATGTTCCATTTTTAGATGGCTTGCACTCATGCTCGCAATTTAATTGACATTCTACGAAAAGCGGCAAGTGATACCTTCCATCGAAGAACATTTCCAAACGATTGAATAGAGGGCGTGAGTCTGCAGCACGTGGATCTGTTGCAATTTAAGCGAAGCGATTGAATTGAATGGAACGATGACGAAGTATTTTCGACGTTTGCCAAGCATTGTCGTACTGCACGGTTCTATCAACCCTCTTCAAGACATCATTGACAGTTGCACGAGCTTTGATCGCAAAACGTGGCCCACATGTAGTGCATGAAAACGATTCGCTACCGAGCAGCAGTGCCCTGATATTAAACGGTTTTCTTCTCAGGTGCAATTTTGAACATCATCTATTTGGCGGGACAAACACATTTGCACTGCAATAAATATGCTCTGCTATGCTTTTTCTTTTTCCTTCTTCCAAACTTGTCACACACGAGTAGAGAATGGAAAAACGCTTTTCCACCGAAAAACGCGTTGTCGTTGTGTCATGCGTTTCCATAGTTATCGTGCACTTTGCGGGATGACTACATGTGACTAGGATGACACTGTTTGCTGTTGCCTGCAGACACGTTCCATTCCATTACCGAAGAGCGAACCAATGGAGAAAAGATAAGCTTCCGGCTTCCTCCATCCCGGTTTTCCTTCCCATGGCCATGCCCATCCCATGCTCAGTACCATAAAAATCGGCTCTTTGTGTACGTAGGATTTCCGGCAACGTATGTACCATAAACCATCATCAACTGAATTTACTACGCGCGGCTCGTTCGTTTCGCCATTCAGCACCGCATCGTGGATTCACCAAATTCATCTTAGCACCGCGATACCTCCTCAAATGCGGCATGCGTGTGTGCGCAATATGGGAAAAGTATGCGAAAGAAAAAGCGAGTCCCCCAAAATGACAAAAGTGCCCAACATGTTGCGGAAGGTTCGGTTACGTTACACAAAGCATGGCCTTCGGCACACACATGTGTGTCCCGCCAACCGCCGTCATGCGGGAAAATGGGAAGACCGAAAATGCGAGAAAATTGATATCCAACGCGATCTCTACTTATCAGTGTTTATTGCGTCTAAGAGCCTGGGCAAACAACGCATTCACGAGTATCGGTGTGTTGGAAATATTGAAGGAAACGGCGGGCTCGAGGGAAAATCCGGCCACTGCATCTCAGGACTGCCCCAAAATTGATGACCTCGTGCAAATACAGCCAGCCCGTTAATCACCGCCAAGGGTAAGAAATTCGGGCAAAAGCCAGATCTAGCTACATATTGCCTCCCAGACAAAGACTCTAGTCGGTTGGAGAGAGTTTTCCACCGCGAGGACAAACTTTTCCTACTTTCTGAAGAGAACGGACGCAAGTAACGCAAGTGTGCGCCGCCAATCCTATGCGGAAAAAGTCAACGACTCCAGCTGGTGCCGGCTGAGGTAAATTATTTCATTAAAATTATCACATTAATTTCTCTAATAAGATTACCATTCTTTTCTGCCCCGAAAACGGGGCCTAACACCGTTACGTCGTAGCTCCGGTTGCCTTTCCATTGTGACATTATTTTTAGCACCTTTGAAGCCAGTTTCGTTTGAACATTTATCAAATTAGCTTCAGATGTAGAGTGCGCCCCACTTTCCGCTCACTCTACACCGAATTTTGGATGGTAAAAGGGAATATGTTGAAGGTAAAACCTGCCCAAATTTATCGAGGTAGAATTTTGATGGAAATTTACAAACACTGGTTCTAGCAAAAAGGATCTCAAGCACCTGGGTTGGGCGTGAATGGATGGCAGACTGAATGGTTCATTAGCTTTGGAAAATAGTACCAGGTAAACAATTTCCTTTAAAAATACCAAATTGCTCCCCAGATTGGATGTTCTTTTTTTTGCGTTTCTTCTCATCAATATGCACGCAGGACCAGAGTTTACTTTGTGGCAGTTGTCGGCCGAGTGACAGCTGGCTTTACCCAATTTTCGTCACGGTTTCGTTCTGTTTTCTCTTCCGATTTGTTGCCATTTCACAAACAAAACACTGTACGAAAAGGTTTCCGGATCCCATTACCGCTCAACATTGTCCGACTGACGGTTTCGCGTTCTGGTTTGGTTAGGAGTCCTGTCCTGAAGAGTAACCGTTGTGCTAATGCTCGCAATAATAATAGCCAACTTACAAACTGAGGGAAAAGTCGCATTCAATATCCGAGGGAGCTATCGTGGGCAGCCTATACTTTTTGTCCTTTTTGTTGAAAGTTAAACATTGTGAAGAAAACCAAACTGAGAGGAGCGAGGGTCGGGCGAGAAAGCTTTTTTAATTTCGTTGATTTAATAAATTTCGTAGTCCTTTGCAATTTCGGCACCAAAATAATTGGACCATTTGTTAGTGGTCAAGACAGTTTGCGTAAAGAATAAACAAAGACCTTGCGGAGGTTTCGTATGTTTAAGGAAGGCTAATAGCTAACCAAAATTGTTGTGAATTCATGATAAATTAAAACTTGAGGCAGATGCATTCCCATGAAATCTATAACAAATCGTAGTTGGATAGTCAGTTCTCACTACGAGGGAACGGTCCGGATGGGACTTGAACCTCTGTCATGTGTCTCAATTTTTTAATACACTTTTCTATACTGAAATTAAATTAAAATAAATACCCAAATCATCTACGCCACTTCAGAAACGTCTGTCCCTCTCTCACCTCAACCATCATTTCGACTTTCCGCTTCTCCGACATGCTCATCATTCAGGGCTGCCTCGAATAGAGCGGCGAAATGAAAACGGCCCCGTGGGACTTGTAACGTCAAAATTACTGCAGCTTTTCCGCAGCAGACTCGTGCTCCGGAACAAAGTTGGCCCCGGGTGCCACCGCACTCTAACCAGAGCGCTCCATTACCCCAACAGCAGCTAGCTGGCGGGACGGCAGTGGAGCCACAAAAAGAAAGCACAACAAGAAGAAAAAAAAAAAAACAGAAAGAAAGTCTAAGTGGTCCCAGGATGTTTTGTTCATGGCAAAAGGAAACGCAACTCGTCAGCATCTGATAACGGAATGGCGCAAATGCGTCCACGCGGGCAGAACGAAGGAGCAGGAATTTGTTTGTTCTTGCAGCCACCTCCCCAAAAATTTCACCGAGTATCCGGAGGGGCGCCCCTTTTATTTTGGGATGCCAATACAGAACCAGTCACGGCACGGACGGGTCCATTGGGTAGCTCGAAAAGATTACTACAAAGAGAAGAAAAAAGTACGCGCCAGAATGACTGTATTCTCCGCCCAGAGAAGGCACCACAGTGCGAAGGAAGCTTGGTTGTTTCTTTTACATCGGTTTTGCACAAAGTGAAAGAAACCATTCCACGCTTAAAACGAGCTGCTATCGTGCTCATCGTTTCGCGAAGGTGAATGGTTCCAAGGCTTTCCCAAACGCTTCTTGAGAATCTTATGGGGTGCGTATTTTACGAACCCAAGTGAAAAAGGTACTGCAGACCCCCGGCCCACTCTGCATGGCCCGGTCAGGCTGAAGGGTAAAAGGTAACACGCCGAACAAATAGTGCGCCTAAGTGGATCAGTTGCGGATGCTCCAATCAAAATGGGGCTACCCTTCGTTTCTGGCGACAGTTTCGATGGGTGGTGTGAGGCATGGAGGAGCCGTAATCGAATTTTTGCCAGCGCCATTCGAACTGATTTTCTATCAACCGTAGCCGGAAGAACGTGACGGTACGCGTTGTCGGAAGGGAACAGCAAAGGGATTGTAGTGTAGAGTGGCTTTGAAAATGTAAAAATTATCACAAATCGGAGAATTGCTTTGCTTTCGTTTCTTATCGCCACGGCCCAATCATTGTCATTCGAATTAAATTCAATTCATTAGATATTTCGTTGAATTGGGAAAAGTTCTTGGTAGAAAAGCTTACATTTAAATTGACATACAGTAACATTATTTTTAGATACGCTTTATGGACATTGGATCCTGGCATGTTAGTAGGGAGTATTTTTTTAATTATTAACATTAATATTCTCAACATTAATATACTCCACAATTAAACTAAAAACTGGCTCACAGTATAACGAGGACTTTTGCAACAGATACAGTGTTTCTATGCAACATCCATAGCATACAGTCGAGCATTACCTTTTCGTGACCTTTGTTGTTAAAAGATAGCTTTTAATTCTATAGATAGATAAATCAGAATAAGGATAAAATTGCCACGTAAATGTTCAAACCGCTTTCCATTCCTAATAAAAGTTAAAGGTTAAAAATTAAATACAAGTTTAAGGTATGATATACACCCGTTTCCGGATATGTTTGAATCACATGCCGCCTTCTTTTGATTGCATGCTATCTGCGTTGAATCGCTAGCAGCCTGCTTCAATTCGCGTGCCATCAAGTTTAGATGCGTTCCAACACGGTTGAATCGCGTTCAACTACGTTCGAATCACAGATAAAACACATCACATAGGATTTTTGTTGTATCAAATGACTAAACGCAATAAAAATATTGATCCTTCAATAAAGACATTATTAATAAATTAGATATTTGATTAAAACTGATTTGAAAAGGTAAATTTTATTAATTGAATTGTTGTTTAGATGCTGATATATGTTTACAATTACCCGGTTAACCCTATTGTACAAACATTACACTGCACCAATGTTGGGTTCTAAGAGGCAAGGTAAGATGTAACACACAGATGAATACATGTCTCAACAATACGTAACAAAAAGGTTACAAATAACTGGCTGTTGTCTAAATGAAGTTGCAACTTACGATACAATAAATTGAGATAGCCTTAACCAATAATGGTTGTTAAAAAGACAAGTTATGCAATGTAAATGATTTAAGTTAAATGCTGTATTTAAGCTGTTTATAATCCACTATTTTAAGAGTTGATATTTTATTCTTACATTCATCCTGTAGATGCTTTTAGTTTATGAATTCAATAAATTAAATTATATGCCTTTTTCTCGATAAAATGTTTTGAAAGCGTTGAACTAAACACATACAAATTCCTTCAAATGCTTGCCTTATTTTTCACACTCGATTGAGTTGTCCTGCATGCGAACTCATCAAAGTGACCACGGCCTGTAGATACGAAGAAAAAGTGTCCCCAATTAGCCTCCCCCCCACCGAAAGGAGTAGAAAGCTCAGGCGTAGTTTGCCCCACAATCAGTCGTGATGTCACACGTGATGTTGGAAAATGACAAGAAGAACAATAACAGTAGCAGCAAAATAAATCCAAGCTCAGTCACATCTAAATGTTCCACTCCCGATGCAAAACACTCACCTTCTGCGGCTAGGTGCGGTGGTGTCTCTGCTAAGTATTCCTCTTGGAAGGCAGCGCCACACGCTTAATGTCCGTCGTCGTATCGATTGGATTTGATTCCTTTCGCTTGTGATAGCGGAAGCAGCCGCGTGACCGCAGTTCCCGTCTGTTCCGGATATCGCCACGAACGTTCGTAATGCGCCGCTAATAAGCCGCGCCGGGGGTTCGGTTCTGTTCGATTTGTGTTTGTTGTTTTATTTATTCGAGTCGGCTGCCCCGACGGCTTGTGCTTTCTTTTCCTATTTTATTGTATTTCTCTTCTGCTCGTTTCGATTTTCTGCCACTTTTTCACACTTCCAATTCACAACTTTCTTATCGGTAAGCACTAGTTCACACGCAACACTTACTGGGGAAGAAGAAGAAAAAGGGAAAGAACACAAATCACGTCACGATAGCTCAAACACACACTGGGCGGAAGGGTGAGAATTGGCCGGAAAAACTGTTGGAAACTCTCACTACACTGTTCAGCTTCCAGCAGTAAGATGTATAAACACTAAAAGCGCGACACACATACAAACTCCCAGGCACACACAAGTACACACACACACATGATGGTTCCGGAACCGAATGATAAGCGCTTGCGGCCCGTGGTGAAATGAGATGGAAACGAGTTTGTTTTTATTCCAACAACTTTTGAACAGGTGATCTCCACCAGAGTGGAATATTTTAACGGTCCACGCTCTCGTCGGCCCTTCATCAGCCAGTGGCAGCAAAATAATGCTTGATATTGTTACATGCTTTTACTTTATTGCAACTCGGCCGGTCGGAAAATTGAAACCATTCGCGAAACAAAGCAAAGAGCAAAAACGAAACAAAAAATTATGAAGAAGTGAAGAAGTGCCATCCTGCTTGTTTGAATTTGCATTAAATTAAATTCTGAATTATGGTAAAGGTTAAAAATAGACGACACCTCAACTAGAGCGTATAGATTGACAGTATAGTTAGAATTATGGCATGAAGAGCAATCGAATGAACTCATGAATTATGTAATGAATTGTAACCGGACAAATGAATACACATTAGCAAAGTGAAAATCAACCGGTGTACACGTACAATTTCTGATCCGCTGAATATATCACAAATTTCCCCTTATCAAAATCAGTGAAATTTCTACACTGCTCCCATGAAATTCACTTTTAAATCATAATCAATAATCAATCCATCGATTTTCTGGCCACAGGTTCCACGTGGTCTGAGTTGAATTCTCCCCCTTTTTCTCCTGTGTGTGTGTGTATGTGTGTGTGTGTGTGTTGAACAGTGTTGTATGCGCCTAACCACTCGTTCGAATTTTACTTTTTCAGATTTCATTCAGCACCGTCCCACCAGCTCGGAGCAAGAAAAGTCTTGACTACTCGGTACTTCCATAGCCCCCAGCATCCAGCATCCCATCCATCATGATTTGAAGGCATCATCGCATCCTCCGTCCCGAAGCCCTTTCTCTTTCGTTGTAAATTTTCATTTCACATTTTCGGACGGCCTTCGCGATTGGGTTTTCCGATTTCATTATTTCTGCAATTTCAGCAGCACGCACCCGGGCCACGCAACCCGAGAGAGTGAGGATCGTCTTTTCGTCGTCGCTTATTTATGCATCATCGTTTTCAGTGCATCTCGTTTCACGGTTTTATCGAACCGTTTTCCATTGTTCTTCCTTTTTTCCGTACGGGTTTTCGGCGTTACGGGGCAAACGCATCGAGCGAGCGCGTTTCTTCACTGGTTGTGGTGTTTTGTTTTTAAATTTTGGCTTTTCACGAACTGATCAATATTCAATCTTTCCAAGGGGCGACCCGGGCACGGTGGAGTGTCCGTGGGCGGGAAACTTTGCATAACGAAATGCCGATGGCTTAGAAAGATACGGCAGGTCGGTGAAACAACAAAAAATGGCGAGAAAATGACTTCGGCCCGACGCGGCATCTCGCGATACCGTGCAGATGAGCACCGATAATGATAGCCCGTGAGACGCGGTTCGATGATGATCAACCTTTAACGAGGCCACGAACGAGCAAGTGTGTGTTGGTGTGTGTGTGTGTTTGTTTGAGTGCAGGGAGGTGGAAAGGAGCATTCAATGTTTTCCCGTACAACAACGGCATAGGACACACCGCACCATAATGATGATTACTTCGCTGATTGAGAAAAACCCAACTCAAAAACCTCAACGCGTCAAGCGGCGCGATTCATCTCAACGTTTTTTCGAGCGAGCTTTATTTTTGGTGCACGAACACAACCACAGCCTGCCGATGGCCAACCGTTTTCAAAGCAAATTAGCCAGCATATTGCCGAGATGGTGTTCGCGAAGAAATTGCAGCAAATCAAGCGTGAAAGAAAGTGAAAGAGTGGCGACGCAGGCGCATCCAATGCGCATTAGTAAAAGTGGTTTGGCCCGAGAGGATGCTAAGACAGACACGTGTGGTGGGGTGGAAAAGTGTGCGATTGAATCGATGTAGGTACGTATCAAATGCATTGCAACGGCCGATGTAAGATGGGCGAGAGTGAATAGCGTTTAATCAAGCCTTTCGAGTTGATGGACACAATAATTGGCCCGGTGTGCGATCAATTGTGTTGGACAACGTATTCAAAGGAACTGTAATTAAATCGGACGCCAAATCGGACAAACATTTTGCACCAAAGCTTACGAACATGCTGTAACCGATTTTTACGCAATTGTGATGAAAGAATTGCAATTTGCAAACCAAAAATCACGAACATGTACAACGGTCACTACTTTGTGCCAACGTTATCGACCGCTTTCGACCACTCTCCATCCGCTGCCATCAGCCGCCAGCTCCAAAGAATGCTCTACTCCGATAAAACAAATGGAAGAATTTTGCAGATGGCCGCAATCTGTGGTGCAAGGAGGAGAGATGCTGCAATGCAATAAAACTGCACACGAATGCTTCCCATTCAGCCAGCTTAACCATCGACCACTTTCACCGCAGCCCAACCAACTGCTGGCGGCTTCGTCTGCTGTTACTAAGCCTTTCAGCGCCATTGTTTTTGGACGAGTCTGTACAGTTACCAGCAAGGGCATGCCAGATTCATCGGGCATCCGGGATCCCAATCCTTCTACCCAATGATTACGGACCGTTCGTCGGGTGATTCTCGAAACCCAAAAAACGCTCTTCGCAAGGACGAAGGCCACATTTCGGTGCCTCTCGGTGTTTGGAATTTCACGAAACACACCAAACGTAGCTGATGTAGGCCCCCCACTTTTTTCTTCCCAAAAGCACGTTATAGATGATCGAATTTTATCCTAACGCCACTTAACGTGCCTCACTCACACGAGTACACAATACTTCAGTCCATAGGATGGCGTATGCCGTTCCTGATCGCCCACACAGTTTTGGGTTTTGGCTTTTTTCCGTTATTTAACTGTTATTTGCTTTAGGATTTGTAGGGCGGTGGAAAGGGCTCGATTCCCTCGCAGGACACAAACAGGTCAAGAGCGCGTGTTTCTTGTTGCAACTTCTGCTAAGAAATGTTGTGCGGTCATTTTATTTCACTATTTGTTGTTTTCCACGCACACGAAACAAATCACACAGCATGCACACAGTCACCACCAGGCAGGGAAACGGAAAGCACACACGACACACGAAACGACACGAGTCGAGTAGGCCAACGTTCGCGACGGTTCGCTTGTTTGATTTCTGCGGTTGGCTTTCGCAACTTTCTCTCTTGTTGGAAACCTGTTTTTCGTTTCATTTCACCCCGCAGCGCTCGTTTCTCCATCACAAAATAGTGCACACACACACACATGCACAGCAACACACACGAGGGCTTGTCGCTTTGCCACCGATCAAGCGTGTCGCTGGATGACCACCCGAAATCCTAACCGCCCTCCCCACAGCGTTATTCCACTCGAAAAACCACACCATCACCATCAGCCTCGTTCCGTTGCACATGCACGCAGCCAACTAACCAACCAACCAACCCGGACACCCACGGATGGGAGCAAGACAAACGAAATGCATTCACCGAAATGCGCTTTCGACCATCTTTTACAGGCCAGTAGCATCGCACGCTTCCCTGGTCAACACAATCACACATAGCTCGTTGCACATTCACGCCTTGCGTAGAGCGTTCCTTTTTTCTACACTTGTGGAACCCATTTGCCGCTTTGTTAAAGTTTTCATCTTCTCGATTGTGGAGCCGAATTTTTAACTTCGTTTTCAAACGCCAAAATTTCAAAGTGCGCTGGCGATATAACAGTGCACCTACGTTCAAGATATCTTCGTCACAACGGTTCACCGAAAAGCCCGGTTTCAATTTCCAACTGACGCTCGCACGTGCGTGCGTTCGGCTGCGCGGTTCAAAAATAAATAAACGTTGCTTGCTCTCTCGTAGGCTTGCTTGGTCGACGAAGCTTCGTGCTGTGTAGTGAGAGACGCCCTGCTCACACTCACTCTCATCGAATCTCGCTTTCTCATCGCACAGGGTGTTTCATGTGTTTGGAACGTTTGGAACGAAGCGACATTTTCACGAAATTATTTTCGCAAAAGAGTCGCACAAACTTCTGTAATCAAAGATGGCGGTATCGGCATCTTGTTTAATTTGTAGTCAAATAACCATTATTATTTTTGAAATGTGCTCTTCTTCAAAGATGTAAGTCTTCTAGTCTCGATAAATCTTGGGTTTTATTTTTGTATTTTTTAGTAAATATTAGAAAAGAAGATTTCATTTTTTGTTTGGATTCGTCTTAGAATGCAATCTCTATTATTTTGGTATAGCACATTTGCGATGATGAATATAAGTTTTTTTAAACGTGTAATAATGAAACTAAAACAACCTGAACGAAAATTTGATTATTTTTCATCATATTAAAAATTCAAACTCAAAGCATTTATAAGCAGGTAAAACAAAATTATTTTAATTATTTTAAGTACATTCTTTGCTTCTGTATAAACTCCAAAATATACTGTTAAAGCAAACATAAAATAATTTCCGATTGCCTTTTTGTTTTGTGCGATCCGATCCCTTAGTGAGTGAGAAAACCGGTCGGCTCCTACCCGGCTGCATTCGTGCAGTCGACGATGGTGTGTATGTTTTAATACAAGCGTGTGAACATCTCCGAAACGGTGAGACGGAGCCTGCTACACTATGTTGCCGGTCCAATACTCTCAGCCGCCCTTTTAAAAAAAGCTCCGGCCGGTTATCAGTGCGTCGAGTTACATTTCAACTTGGGCTATCAGTTGTGCGAAAAAAAAGAAACGGAAACGAAAAAAAGCCCCGACCGAGGGCAGTCCTTTTTCCCAGCAATGGCAAAGGTATAAGGTTACGATGTTTCGTTTTTCCAACCTCGTCCTTTGCCCATCATTTCCCATCTGTCAAACGTCGATATTGCTAGCAGCTTTCATCTCTCATGAATACGTTTGCTGCTGTTTCGTTTCACACAAGAACACAAGAAGCACAGTTTTTATCAGTTCATGTTCCTTTCACCTGCACAATTGGTAGGAAAGCAGTGCAGATGCGGTGGTGTTTGAAATAAAATAAATCGAACGTAATTTGCCGCTCACCCTTGCTTAGGATTTCCGAAAAGAATCGAATTCCAGTTGCAAGGATTGCGGATAGAGGCAAAATCATACTTCTGGTTCCGATTTTTCAACCGGCCTGACAACCCTCAATACCACACAACTCGACGGCGTTAAGAAAGAAGCGTCGTTTCCGGTTCATACAACATGAAATCGTTCGTGACTTTGCATACCCCGGCGTATATTAACGTCTCCCGATCAAGGTCAGGTGAAAGTATACGGCTATCAAAGTATTGCTACCTTTCCATGATCAGCCGCTTCCGTGGGGAGACGTTACAAGGACAGAAAAGTATGTATTTGCCTGCTAGACCGCTGGCTTGTCGGGATTCCGGGATTATTTTTCATTTCCTTTCGGATTTGTATTCAAAGGAAGATTCTTCGATGAGGGCGGCGGAATTGCTGTATGCCGATAAATTGGTGCTAATAGTTAGTAGTTTTTTTTTTACTGGTGAACAAGTTTAACCTTATATTGAAGTGGATTGGGCATAGCTTAAGATTCTCTGGAAGATACTGTAAATGAATCACATTATAATCAGGTATTAGTAAGTTTTGTTTGTGTATTCTAAATTAAAATTCATAAACAGTTTCTGTTCTTGCTGCCAGTTCACCGCAACCAGCACCTGTTCACAAACAGTCTGTAGACTGTTGATGTAAGAGGTGTTAGACCCAACAATAACGTGTGATCAGAACCGTCCCTGATTCTCATCACAATACAACACGTGCAATCTGTCCGTCGACCATGCATAAAGTTTTCGGGAAAACCTAGCGCCGCTACCGAACATTTGAAAGTTTCATCAATGCGGTTTGCATTGATTGCGGTAGACAAACGATTGAAAACTGTACACCGTTGACGAGGAGACATGGTAAAACAAGCACTGAAAACAACTTGTATCAGGATCACCAACAATAGAAGTCTTTATGAAACTTTTGCGGGACGCTTGTAAAATGGGCAAGTCAACGCCACGATGTTTCGACGTACGACAAACTTTCGTCTTGCTCGTAAATTTATAAACAGACTCGCTGCACTGTGTCATCAGTTGGTTTAGATCGGGGAAAGTTTCATCATGCTCAACTTGCTTTACAACTTCCGTGTAGTTCATTGTGCAGCTGTTGCTCTTAACTAGCAGTTTTAAGCAGTTCTAATGACATTCATTTTAGTAAACTGTCTATCTTGTCTAGTCCACCTTCGACCATTTCCATTTGTAGTCTGTATTAAGTAACACTGAGTACAGACTTTTTTAATTAATGGCCAAAAACTGTACTTTAATTTTCAAAGTGATCAATTGCAACACTATAGTGAACAATATTAAGAAAATAAAATATTTAAAATAGAAAAGAATCATTTCAATTCGTATGCACTCTCTTCTATCGTCTGCCATGTCGTGTGTCTGTCAACAAATTGGTGGAACTATTTGCATACTATTTGGATTTTAATATTGAACATAAGCCAATGGCACAGTGCCTATATTTTTATGAAAACTATAGAGCGAATAGGATTAGACACAAGGTCGGGCCAAACAAAACAATCCTTGAAGGGTACCAAAGTACTAATGTGGTTTTTGCTTGTTTTTCTTAACTTTAGTGTACTCCTAGCAGGGTAGACTATCCTGCGTATGAGAGGTGACTGTAAAATTGACTGGTCCTATAATAAATAAGGTTCGATTGATAAAAGTATTTTTTTCTATTGTTGTGTATCTATTTAGCCACATAAAATAAAATTGTTAAATTAATCAATCAAAAGAAAAACATAACAAAAGAGTTAACATTCCTAATGAATAACATATTTTCAGGAAAGATGACATCTAAATAAATAAAGCCATTCTTCTTCTTCTTAGGTGGCATAACAACCCCTGTGGGATCACGGCTTAACCAGAACACCATTGTGCTTTGGCTGTTTCTGTGACTGAATGTACCCATCCATATCAAGATAGTTAATCCTGCGTATGGGGGGTTGTGACTAAGTAGTATTCCCACACCAGGATAGTCAATCCTGTATATGAGGGGCGGCAGCGGTACAGCCGGGATTCGTTGCAACGTCGGGCCTGATCGTATGAAACAGGTCTACGCCGCTACGCGCTACGCCCTTACTGTATTCTGTCAAAGTAGCTGATACCGAATATTAAATAGAACATAAAAGCTTTCTCGGAGCAAATGAGGAATGTTAACTCGTTAGTATATTCGAAGCATATTCTTAATCAAGCTACCCCTGAGATTCACAATGTGTAGGGATCGGGAAGAAACCATATATCTCGAATATCTTCGTAAATCGAATTACACCAATTCCAGCAGCAATACTGTCAGAACCTTAAAATTTTTATTTTTAAAATATGGGTTCGATTCGTTAATTATTTATTTCATTGAATAGGTATGGAATGTCGGCCTAGTATTGTATTTTTATTGTTTTAAAACTTTGCCAAAAATGTTTATTATTTTTTAATTTGCCAATTGATGTGTCAAACCAGTACAACTTTCCCATTCCAAATCCGCGTAGCTCCGAATGCGCGTGTAAGGGGGACCGTGTTACTCAAGCTATATTAAACCTATAGTACTTTCATATGTTCATAATATCTTTTTCTCATTGTTCATTGTTGCCTCAACATATACTAAATTTATTATATTAAAGCTTCGAAAAACTGTGCCAAAAATGGTTCCAGAAGTGCAATAAACAGTTAGATCTCTTTGTATGTTACCACCAGCAAAACCATGATTGGGATGTATTGAAAACTTTGAGGAACAAAATAAAAGAGTGAGCTACCAGAAGCATTGTCCCGTTTACAAATACTTCCTGTTTTTTTTTAATGTTTTTTTTTCGTTACATACCTCGATTTTGCTAGCTTAATGCTGTCCGTTCAACCGTAGGAAAAGATTATACTAAAATAAGGCAGTTGCTTAAACGCTGCGGTTATCTCCGTACTCCTCGCTGTTCGCCTGGACACATGAATAATAAATCCACCATTTCATCCGTTCCGGTTCACACTCGTACCGTGAAAGGGCTTTCGATTCGAGAGAGAGAGAGAGAGGGAGAGAGAGAGAGAGAAGGTAACGCAGAATGTATGCTACGCCGGAAAGCGGTAACGAAGCCATTTCGGAAGTTGGTCACTCGGTGACTGATCTTTTCTTGCCTGTTGTCTTTTCGTTTTTTTTTTTGTACACAAGTACAGTAGCAGCTTAGCACTCTTGGCACTATCTTCCTTTCACCTCGCCCGTAAAGGTACTCTTCTTTAATTCCGTTACCAACAGGAAAAAAAAGAACAGAATATAATGATTCAGAGTAGCAAACGGATTTAGCTCGTTATTGCGTTCCGAGCGTGGATTCTTTTTTTACATTTCATACATTTTTTTTTTGATAGCATTGTTGACCCAGCATGTAGTATGTTGCAACTGAAAGTCCATCGCCATCTGCTGGCAGTAGTTTCCTAGTGACGGATTCATTCATACGAAAGATCACGATCTTTCGCTTCGATGGGAACCGAGGACAACGCTTTTTTGCTTTCTTTCTCGACGCACGTCACATAAAGCAAATCGTAGAAATCGAAACGCACATTCACGCCGCGCGCACACTGTTCGTGCACACACGCACAACGATGGATCCGGATCCGGTTCATGCGAAACGGTGGACCGGCCTGTGGCCTCTCCTCTTTCAGCGGAACCAGCATAAACGGATGCTCTCACAGGCGTCATCGAAACGCCTTCGGGGTTTTCCGCGCGTAAGCGACGACTCACGCCCATCGAGGAGAGGGTTTGGGAGCTTGTGAGTGTATGACGCCATGTGTAACCTCGTAACCAGCCACATTAGACACGTGACCGGTACCCGAGGTATGTGGCCGTGGCAAATCAGGAAAATACAAACCTTCACGAGTTCCGTTCAGCATACTCTTTTGCTACGCGCTGACTGTACTTCTATTAATGAAGAAGTTTATGCTCATGTTGGGACTTGGGGGACAATGAAGCAATGCAATTAAATGCATTTCTTTACAATTACAACTCCATCCGATGAATGATGAAAACGACAAAACTACTAAGGTAGCAGCCAGGTCCAAATGCGATCCGGTCTGGCCAGATTTGTATTATGCATGTTTTAATGAAAATATTTCGCTAATGATGTATGCTCCAATCCATACAATTTTCCCAAATTATTTATTTTCCAAATCGAGCAATTGGTATAGTGGGATATAGAGAAGCTTACAAATGTACATTCAACCCTGATACCATTCATTGGTGGTTAATTTAACACATTATCCCGCAGTATTAACCGCCTAAACTCAACAGTCGTAACCTCTTATAGGCTCTTGCCGTCCATTTCTGTGTGTTTTTTGCTATAATTTCTAATGTTAAACTACAAAACAATCCTGCGAGAACAACTGTTCCCATCTCAGATACCATGTTAATTTTTAAAAATGATTTATTCTTATTTTTTAAGTGAAATCATCTCGTTTAGTAGATATGCAAGTAGCCTCTCTCTTGCGCCTCGCTTGCGCTTTAAAACATTGACTAGAGAAACGGACTAATAATTCATTTTCTACTAATTAACTTAGTACTTACATATAAAAAATATAAAGTGCAATAAAAAGCAAACTTAACGACGAGCTGGGTGCTTTGAACAGAGTTTACAAACAGCTTAGTTAAGATTAGGATCTTGTTGTCAGTCAAACAACGTGTTACGCATATTAAATTTAAGGGTCGTCACTATCTAAGAATCGTTCTCGCTGTAAATACGCCTACTAAGACCTGTTGTTAGTAACACAGATTCAGAATTGTTTTTAATTTCTTTCCAAATTTTCAGGTCTCTGACTAACCGCAATACACACAAAAAAAGTGCATTACAGCGTACTTTTCATAACGATTGTATTACATATTGTGGTACATTAGGAAAAGAAAAAATTACCACATCTGGGGCCCATTTGTCAATAAAACCTCCCCCGCACGGTCGCTTCTCGATTTTGCACACGTGTTTTGCTTTCTTTTCCTGTGAAACGTTCCGAGCACGAAGCGACAAGTTGGGTCAAACGGTTCCACGTGCTTGCCTTACTGCATGGAAAATCGTCCCATCAGGGCGAGTAGAGCAAAAAATGAAGACATAATGCCAAAGTTTAACGTGCTCGTCAGCTTTGTGGCTTGTGGCAGGGAAAATCTTGACGGCCAAAATAAAGACATAAAAGCGACCTACTTCGACATGGTCGGTGGTGCCCTCTGTTTTGGGAGAAATGTTACAGCCCAATATGCTCAAAACAGAACACAAAATTAGCCCATCCCGGTGCCATCAAGGCGTGCGTGATGGATCGAATTTCACATTTTCTACTTTTTCTGCCGTGTGAGCGCATAAGGCGAGTAATTCGCAGAATGCCATAAATTCTTCCACTTGTGAACTTTTCCTCTATTGTCCTACTGTCCTATCAGCTCCTCATCCCCTGGCGGCTACCACATTTCCCCATTTCCCTCGCCCACATTCGTATGTTTCCACCACAAACTGATGTTATGATGCTCTCAATTCTGCCACTTCCGTCTTGCCGCGAATGCCAAAATCTGCTTTCGGTTTGTCTTAATTGCAGCATGGTGGAGTGGCGTACCGCTTCAACGTCACTTAGCACGGCCCTGTCAATGGCCATAGCAACCGTACGCTACGGTGTCCAAGTATGAGTGTGTTTTTTTTTGCAAATCCCAACCATCCCAACCATCCCAACTGGAGTGGACTATGATAGCCACCTAAAACAATAAGCCCATCTCGGGGGTTTAACGGTATTTAAGCGGATTTTATTGTTATACCCAGCAGCCGGCTTATGCAGCGGAGCCAACGCGTTGTCAAGCTATTGTTAGGCCGTTTCGCATATTCACTACCCGTTTCCCTGCCGCGCCTTTCTTGAGCAAACGGATCTGAGGTTGGACAGAACGGTTCCTATGTAAGCGGCAAAGGAAAATCGTCCCAGCACAGTCGCTGCCAGCAATTTTGTAGCTTCCTTTTTCCCGCTGGATGCGGTTTATGTTTATTGTGCTGCCTTAGGTAGTGCTTCCACAAGGTTGGCCCACAGTTTTGGGACAGTGTTTCCTTCTCTTCGTCTTGTGATGCAGCCTTTCAATAGATTTTGAGCATTTTCGTTATTTTTAATGAAAACAGCTCTCTTCTCTGTTCGCGACTGACTTTAATTGGGAAAATGACGTCAGGCACACTCCACCCTCTCCACCCGACTGTACCCGTACCCAGCAACGGGCAGAGGACCGAGCTTACGAAATTAGATGTTTTCGTTTAATCTTGCCAGATCCTTACCAATAACAGTGTGGCCCCAAGATTATCCGTTCAACTGAGAATAGCCTTAAAACTGGCCCTAGAAATTATTATAATTCCGAAAAATTCCCATCAAACTCTTGGAGCTTGAAGTGCGGCTTGAAAAGGGATTCATGGTGCTTGAGTTGAAAAATTGTATAATTAGCGCGGATAAATCTGCTCCTTGGTGTGTAAAAATTTTTTCATGACCACCTGTGAAAAGCTGAAGCGTTGATAGCTGTACAGAATGAAAGAGGTTTTTATTTATTTATTTATTTATTTAGTTCTTTTGAGTTTGACCGATTATAAGCATACTTGTTTTTCTCATCTTCACTATTCACTATATTTTACAATACAATAGTCGCGTATGTTTTGTTTGGCCAATTTCTTTTAGTTATCCGCTACTATAATACTAACTTTCTGCTCATAGCACGTTTTTTGTATCTACTTCTATTTTCCTTAAAAATTATATTTCTATATAACCTTCAATTATGACAATTATCTTCTTCCACAACCCCGGTCACCGAAGCCAGTTGTAAATAAACCTACCTGTCAGCTTTCTCGATCTGTATTTCTCTGTCATTTACCATCTTACTTTGTTTGCTGCAGTTGTTGCATTTGTTAGAAGCTGAAGATATGTAATCTTTTTGAAAAAAAGTGTTAATTATTTTAAATAATAAATCTTTCGACAATAAATTACAATAAATTACACTTGTAGAAGGCAAATGTAAAATTAAAAAAAAACATCTTAAACTCTTAGTCTAATCACATATGTTGGTCATTCCTTAAAGTTGATGAACAAAGAAGTGGCTGCATCATGCGTGCAGATTGGTGAAAAGAAATACCTGATATTGTAATTGTAACGAAATTTATTTTAAATT
Organism: Anopheles epiroticus; assembly: GCA_000349105.1. Taxonomy (NCBI): domain Eukaryota; kingdom Metazoa; phylum Arthropoda; class Insecta; order Diptera; family Culicidae; genus Anopheles; species Anopheles epiroticus. The sequence goes on along the minus strand of KB669948.1, from coordinate 278,757 downwards.
AAATGAGCCTGATGTTTTGTTCAATCATTACCGTTGCCAAAAGTATTATTAAATATTTTGTTCTATCAAACTTCAATTTTTGGTTGAAAAAATAACAAATATTTTAACCGAATTTTGATAGTACAGCTCTTGATTTAGGTATGTTTAGAAAAAGTCTTACTATTATGGGATCTAACAACACCACATGTGCTTCTATTTGAATCGTTTCTCCACAATCAATTATACTAACTATACTGTTATGCGTAAACCAGTCACAATGTAAAAGCACATCAATGATACGGTAAGCTTTGACCATCAACGGTCGATGATTTAAATAAAATGAGGAATATAAAAAAGGTAAACGAGCGACCATCGCCAAACAAGGCTAAGAACAGTTGGTTAGTTTCAATATTCGTCGAAGAAATAGATCTTTGTGTGATCTGAACTTAGTGTTCTATGATAGAGCAAGCATAACGAAATTCCGAAGAAACTTCAAAAGTAAAATTCCAAAGTGTTTTACACGTGCAGCAAAGATTATACACTACAATAGTTCAATAGAAAGGAGAACAATAATAATACATTGCTGTTGATGCAGTTTTTTGCATGAAAAGCGACCCACATTTGTTTTAGTTGCTACATGCAACTGTAGCTATTTCATATTCTTGGTAAAACATGTCTTTAAAATGTCTCGATTAGGTTATTTATTATGTAAAAAATCTAAGTTCAATATTTTCAATTTTTTTCCGTAATGAAGGCCAGGTCGTATTGTGTGACTAAGTGTACCCGGCCATATCAAGATTGTAAATCCTGCGTATGGAGGGTTGTGATTTAGTGTACCCATAGCAGGATAGTCAATTCTGCGTATGGGCGGCGGCAGTGGTCCGAATGAGATTCAAACCGGCGACGGGCCTTTTGACAGCCCTACGCCGTTACCACTGGACCACCGAGCCGGCCCCTATAATTTCTTTTACTTGTTTATGATTGTTACAAACTTTCCATAATTTCTTTTACTTGTTTATGATTGTTACAAACTCTTTTTGCAGTTAGGGATTATCAAAAATAAAAAGCAATGATGCTTTATCAGGACACAAAGAGATTATGTAAAACTATGAACGATGAGCCTTGCGATGAGTATGATGACGAAATTCTAGGATTAAAGATAATCCATTAAGTACAACACATTATCACAATACGGCCTGGCCGTCACTACTGAAAAAAAAAGTACAACACATTAATTACCTTCATTTCCAGTTGGACTAAAACGTAGCCTAAAAGACGCAGATCAACATGAAATGTAGTAGAGTTGAATTGGTTTAACTATTTCTATTTGAGCTATTATTCAATCGAATCTAATTTGATCGTTGCAAAATCAATCATTTGTCTGCACGACGATGGAAAATGTAATCAACACACGTTGTGAATATCCATTATCCATTTAATAATTGAAAATCAATTACATTACACAAAAATTACTCTACAACAGTAAAAACCCTGCACAATCTATAGGCGATGTTTATTTCAATTCGAAAGAAAGCAAATCCATGCCAATCTCTGACCCTCTGTCCTTCCCCACACTTACTACACGCCCCGCGCATCTGCACCACTTATAAAGCGGGGCCTGATTTATGCCCGCCATAATCTCCAGCTACAGTATAAAACGCCAGCCAAGCGTCGAAGGTATTCGATAGTAAAATGAGCATACCGGATGCAAACGATAGCAATGAAATGAGCGAACCGGATGCGAACGACAGCATCCTAACAACGGAATACACTATCGGACGACACGGGGAAGGCAAAACAGACACCGTATACCGTATGGCTTTTGAAGTTGTTCCACTCTGTTGCTTCTAGTCAGTGCTGATAGTGACTGCAATCGGGTAAGAATCTGATATAGAATGGGGCGTATTTTGCTTGTTTATTCACCACTGCACCGGTGCGTTATTCAAAGATGCAAACTGGTCTTCCCATTCAAATGCATAAAATGCTGGGTTGATGCATGTCGTGGCATAGTGGGCTGGTTGGGGAAATAATCGATAGCAGATTAATAACGGAACCAAATTTCGATTGCCTAGTTGGTGCAATGCTCAATCGATGTCCGAAACCTACCCACCCGGTGCAGTTGGCTGCAATCATCCGCTTGTCCGGGTCAGGTCGGACTAGCTCATAAAATTCCACCGTAAGCATTGTAAATTCATCCCTTCTCGAGTGTTGTCAAGCGGAATCAAATATGAAAACGCTATCGGTTTTTGAGGTTTGGCGAAACGGCGAGCGGCTCAATTCAACAGAATTTATCGCTCCCTGATGGAATCACGCTTGTGGACGGAAAGATTTACAATAAAGCTTATTTTACGGTCATGGCAACCGGGCCGGAAAAACAAATGCCAACGTACAAAGGGCCCTTTCGTTGGAATCAATAAAAGCTCTTATCTTATCGTCAAATATGCAACAATGAATGGTTCTCTTTGTTTGAAATACCAGATATAGTTAAATGCTAGTAATACTTTCATTGAACCGATAACGGACGTCCGTTTCAAAATCCACAAAAAGATGATACATTACGCGATACAGTCCCATTCTGCTGATAAACCCATTCCTCGACTCAACGATTACTTCCGCAACATTCTATCAAACTTTGATTTTATCCTCGGTTTCGCTTTCATTCGCCCTCTTGACACAATCAGCATTCAATCATCTCGCTACCACCGACCATGACATTCGGAAAAAAGCGATTCAAATTTCAACCCCTAACACTATGCGGAATTGTGACGCATTTATTCCTCACCCTCACGGGAGGACGTTGGGCGAGAGCAGGGATGACGAAGAAAGCACACGAATGATTGGAAAAAATACCATTATCGACGACAGATGAAATCATGCTGATGATGCCAACGGTCTCTCACCTCCCCGTCCGGTGTTGCTTTTACCACAATCTCACCTTCACGCGAAAACGAACGTTCCGGTTACTTCGAATCCGGTGCCACGAATTGCCTCTAACCTATTTTTCTTTCACCCGGTCCAGCCGGTCGGCTTACTTTCACTGACAGGCAGAGTTGATAAGTTAAATGGTGCGTGATGTTCATTTTTACATTTAAATTGAATTGAAAACAGTTGTAGTAAAAAAATACTATGAATGAAATTATCACTTTTGATAATTTAAATTTAGTTTAAAATTTTCAACATGTTCTATGATGATAAATAAAAAGCGTCCTTAAATCAATTGAGTTAATTATTTATATCTTTGAGTACATACCAAACTTTTTTTTTTAAACGTGCCTTGTCTATGAACATGTGAATCATTTTCAATTTGTTTTCTATTCCTCAGCAATATTAGTGCTTCTTGTCCCAGGAACTATTCAAACCGCAAGAAGCATCACGTGTGAGCAACTCGACGAATACCAACCCACAAAAATGTACGTCATCATTGCAACCTCCCCGGGCACCCTTGCCATGCCATGGTCCAAAGGTTTACAGGGAAGGAACTACAGCACTGCTATGAACACAAATAAATGGGTCGCTGAACTTGAAACCGATGCTTGACGGTGAAACCGCAATCGAAAGTGACTCGTCCACCCGTCATGCGACCCGGTTTTTTTGAAGGTTCGTGTGAGCAGCACAACGATCCGCGCTAGAAGCAAGCAGCAAGGAAACAGGATCTACACCGGCGTCGACGAAAAGAAAGTGAACGTTCGCCGAAAGTGCATGCCAGCCAAAAAATCTCACTGCTCAATGACCTCAAAAAGAAAGGCAATATCCGTGAACGCTGCTGTGCACAAACACACACTCCGCCACTTGAACGTCCTCTGGAGAAATTCAATCACGCCCGAACAATACGAGAACGGTACCTTTTTCGGCTGAAGCTTTTCTCCGCCAGCGTCTGTTTACCCAACTTCCCACGCCTAACGTCAATAGGCGGTGCGGCGGCTTGGAGCACATAGGGGCAATCATGGTACAACCGGGAAAGAACTCTCGATGTAAGAACATCCAGTCACCCTCTGGAGATAGTCAAAGTATGAAAAAAGTAAAGCGTTACCATCTCAGGGCGGATGGAGCTGGCGTACGAGTCGAAAAAAAGCAAACGTGGAAAATGGAAAGAAAAAGTATTCTGAGAGATATTTGAGCTTTTTTGTGAATTAAAGCTGCCTGATAAAAGCATGCAAAAAAATCCGTTTTGAAAAGAGCAAAGCACGTGTTTCGTTAGCCTTTTCGAGGAGGAGTTTAGAACCTGACGCGACGCGCGAAAATTAGACAGGATCTTATGATAAACTAAATGAACATCAAACGGCTTCGAGAATCAGGCGAGGTAATAAATTGTATGTTAATGAGTTTGATAAAGATTTCTTTTAATGAGGTAACAGTGGTTTTTTGGACACTTAATCTAGAATGGTATTTCAATTCAATAATGTATGGCGAAAGTTAATAACAAACAATCGAAGAACTGGAGACTTGTCAAGACTTTTATAATTTTTTTTCTACTAACAATGGCAGTAAAAAAATCAAAAACCCATGTTAACCAAAAACAACCATAACATTATAACCATCACTATGTATTTAACGAAGCTTTTGTTAGATGCAGCCTGCCAACATTTGAGCTTAGATGGAATACAATATGTTTTCTCACTCAACTGTCCATAACATTAATGTTCCTCTTATCACACTGTCTTGGAATGAATGTCCCTGTTAAAATTCTACCAAATAAAGTTTTTTTTCGATTTGGTATTGTCTTAATTCCTAGATTCAAAAGATTTTTTAGATTTTTTACGATTAAATCGTATATGAGAGCAAACTCTATGCTCTCTACTTTTTTTCGAAAAAAAACACAACAAATTCATTCAAGCTAATGTTATTACGTTTTCAATATTGACTGTTGAATTTTGATTTTGTCCATAAATTTTTTAAGGAACAGCCTTATTATACAATATAGTAGTTTATGTTTATGTTGATTAGACTGACCTTCAATAAGATTATGCTATGGACACACTAACAGTCTTAAATACTGTATAAACATAGTATTTTCTGAGCAGTTATATACTCAGCCTTTTGCGTACTATTATTTTACTATTGGTTTTGTGTACAAAGCCTATAAATCGCAGGATCGTTCGTTTCGTCTTTCTAATTGTATGAGTAAGAGTGGTGCAAAATATACTTTATAGCTGTATGTAAATTAAATATATTTAATCACTGTATAAATTAAGAAAATTAGGTCTCAACAGCTTTTCTTCCCAATTAATGCAGCTAAAAAGCCTCGATACAATTATTTCTTGTGAAATGCAAATATCTGATCTAAGCATGTTAACCAGTACATTTAATTTCAGATAATTGAACGTAGGTTTAAGCTCAAAACGTGGAAATTATAAAATATTAACCCTTTTCATTCGTAGTACCCCTGTGTCAATAAATATTTTTAAATGCATTGATAAAATCAACAAACAAATAATTTCAACAGTCAAAGCACACAAATGTACACACCATTTTATTTAAAAGCGATGCATAAAAGACAGAAATAAATACAAAAAAAACTCCGTTGTACCAGGGCATTCAAACATATTTGAAGCATTTCAGATGATAGACCTTTATAGTCGTTTCAAGACGTTTTCGCACATAATTTACCAAACGTAGGAAATACTAACCTACATTAAATAAATTAAACATGAAACCACGCCGCCACAACCGATGGAAGAAACTGTCGCTTATTGGGACAATGACTTCAAAGGCACCCACTGGCAAATACGCTTTATCACTTCCGGCGACGCGGCGGAAAGCTAATTTTGTAGAATGCTAAACATCGCATCGACAGGTAAAAAGAGGAAAATTTTTCGCGCGAAACACGGAAGGATAAAGCGTTTTAATCATTCACGTTGTCAACTCCTACAGCGCACCTACTGGGAAATGCTAAATAAAATGTCTTTAATGAAGGTCCAGACAAAAACTTTCCTTTGCTAGCACGGCGGTTCGCCCAACCCTGTACCAACTTCACTGATACTTATTATCTACGATGACGAAAGGTTCTTTAATCTTTAAACTTTAACTTTAACTGTGTATCCTTGGTATACCAAAACGTGTGCCATTAACATCTCCTAACTAAAGGCTTGGAAAATTAAAAATCAAACAAGCAGAACGAATAGTAATTAAAATCCCCACATTTTCCTGCACCGAAACGTAACACAAAAGCTTTTCATGCATGTGTTGACGCACTGGATCCATTATTGTCAGCCGTGATTTATTGCACTATTTCGCTACATTCTGTCCCGGTTGCGACAATTGCAACGCAGGACATAAATTAGAGCTGAAACGATGAAACCACCAAACTGTACCTTGGGAAAACGGACGCTCGATGTGACAGCGGTTGCAACTTTTCCCATTCACTGAATTTCTATCAAAAGCATGCACGTCCATATGCACGTATGCATGTGTGTGTGTTCCTCTTTGTTGGTCCACTGCCAATCGGACAAACACATCACGCAGTTCTAGTACACCGCCAGAAATTATTTTTCGTTTGCTTTCCAGGACCACCCCATTCCTCCCACCAAGAGTCGTCAACGCCTAGAACCAAATTGCTGGCGAAAACATTCTGCTGCGGACCTGTTGCTTCGAGTCGGGGTCGTTTGTTTTTTTACAGTGAATGCTGCTGTGGTTGGACGCAAATTGTCGAATATTTCCATCCACGCTGGCTGGCGAGTACCTCCCATACATGACACTGAAACATTCCGCACTAAATTGACAAATATTGGGCAGCACACGGTGAACGTGCCACAGCTCGAGTGCATGGTGACAATGGCGTGTAGTCCGTCGTAGTTGCATCGAGTAGGGAGATCGTGTGGTGTACTTTGTTAGTGACTCATTAGGTAAAAGTTCGTGACAGTGGAAAAGAGAAACGTGTGGTGCAAGAAGTACACGCACGATTTGATTGTTGATTGAAAATTTGACACAAATTCTTTTCTCATTCAAGCATACACGCACCAAAACAATACGTTTGGAATCATTGAAAGGTAGAGGTTTATGAAAGATGAAAGAAAGTTTATAATTGAATTACAGCCACCAATTGTTTGTATCGTTTTTCAAACTCGTGTGTATCAATAAACACACGAATTATAATCAAACTCCGCATGGATGTAATTAAATAGAATTAACAATATTTCAATGAACTAGACAGAGCATCACATCAATAATTAGTCAAAATTTACCTTGAGCAAACATTTACATATTTCTACTTTCAGAATTATATCGTTGCCTTCAGTTGAAACCGAATCTTCTTAAATTAAACCCCACCGTGCTATATTTGAAGCATAAAGCACGCAAAAGCCTTATATTGTTTCACAACTAAATCATTCCCTCCAAATCTGATCTGAATTTTGCCAACCAGAAAGCAGTTTAGATTTTCCTGCATAAATCAGTCAAAATCCCTTACAGCAATCAACGTTATCCGACAGCATAATGCTTCTTCTCACTGCAACAGCCGGAAATAAAACACTTCTACTTCCAGTGTACCAACGTGGTAACCTTCACAGGATTTTGTGCAACTTGGATACTTTTGTTTCAGTCAACTCTTAGAAGATACATATAAAGACTTCAATCTACCACTCTAGAAAATCAGCCAGCCTTGCAGCGTCACTGAAACACTAATCCTTTTGACAAACACTCCAGATTTCCCCAACCTTAACTTGCCGCTGACGGAGAACGGGCGGAGCGGGATGTTTTTGGTATGCTATACTTTTTTCTGTTAGCAAACCACGTAAAACACTCTGCTTTCGTCTCGAAACGGTCCCTTGTCATTAATCATTTGGCATGGTTCTAGCTTTTCCTCTGAATTTCGTCCATTTATCATCGACTCGTTGCATACAGTGCCTTGGATAGACTGAAGCGGATACTTTTTTTTTGGGTGATGCTTTCCGTCTTCTCATTAAGCGCACTCCTCAAAGTAATCTTCATTAGAACACAGTCAAGAGCAGCTCTTGAGTTTTAACGTTTGGCAGCGAAAGGAGGAAAAAGCGTTGTTTAATGTGTCACCTCGCTGAATTATGTTTGCTTGACCACTAGTGATTGTGGGATGGTGATACTTGAACGAATGGTTATGAGCGGAGTTTTAACAACATTTTTATCATTTTGGTTACCCTAAATTACAGATTCTTCAATGCCATTACACTCTCATCAGTATTCCGCCAATCGAACATGAATAATGCAGCATACCAAATTCTGACGCCCACAACCCTTATCATGTGGGGTGAAAATTCAACAAACACTTGATCCTTCTACTAAACGGTTCGGCTGGAGCGTTCGAAACGTTTACCCTGAAGGGCTTTCGTTCTGTGCTAATCATGTTTCTTTGTGTAAACAGCACCCCAAAGATATGAGAAAACGTGATTTTTCTCTTCGTGGGTATGTAAGATTTTACTAAGGAAAATCTTTTAACGTTTATCAAATAAAAAATATCCTTTGAGGTGAGGATTTGTTACAGCATTAACATAAACTCGCGCCTAGAACCACTTTTTTGGTTGTATTCTTTGTACTAGAGTGAAAGAACAACGACTTTAGAAATGTTCAGCAAATAATCTCTTTGCTCAATGGGCAATGTTTGATGGTTTACGACTCCTCCACTATGCCTCTCAGTAAAAAAACAGTTGTTTCCCTTTGCAGTTTCACACCATTATTCTACCTCAAACGCAGCAAGGTGTGAACAAAATGCACGAAAAAGTACGATTTTTCCTATAGAAAGGAGAAAAGATTAAATCTTTTAGCGCTCGCGAACGAGTCACAGGGAAGTGCCACGAACAGCGGATGCATAATTAAATTTCCTATCTAAACTTGTTTACATCATTTGTAGAAGGAAAGGGCGAGTTTCACAGATGCAAAGGACAATTATGTACTTTGTGCGCACAACCAACTATTTGCAACACCAACGACGAGTTTTTCGCGATACATTTCCCTTCCTCGCGGTCGGGATGATTTAATTTGTTGTTTTGTTTACACAACGTTCTATCCCTTTTACAACCATTTAGGACAGGTAGGATGTGTCGTTGTATGTGCGTATGTGTGTCTGGCCATTTCGATCGGGTATCACACGGCTAATTGGTTAATGATGGAAAAAGTTTGTTCTTCCCGAAACATTTTTGTAAAACATGGCAGGACATTCGGTTAAAATACTTTTCTGTTAAGATTTACGGGATAATAAATGTTAAGTTTAATTTGAGCCATACATCAATGCACTAGTTCTAAAAACATGAAATATATTTTAGCTGCAGCCATGTTTTAATATAAAATCTTATAAGATACATGAAAAATAAAACGTAAAAAGTATTATACTTTTTTAAATATATTTTGAGATCCGGCTAAGACGAGATTATTTCATGTGAAATGAAGTAATTTGGCTTAACTTAAAGAAATATTATCCTGATTAAATTTATTTGCCAGCTTACTGGACGACGAGCCTCTATTATGTGAGTGTCATAAATTCAATTTCTTACAATATTTCTATTCATATTATTAACATATTTTTAAGGCATCACTATTTTTGTATTTCCATTTATCAACAGCTTACAAAGCATCCAGTTCGCTGTTGAAAAGAAGATTGATTCCAACTCGATAAGTTCGACATTATAGTTTAATTGAGCATTGAAATAAAATACATAAAAAACATAAAATAAAGGAAAATTAGAAACCGACTACAAAACTACCCGCTAAGCAATGCGACTGTAAATTTGGCAGAAAACCCCTGATAATAAGCTCGATTAGTGGTCGTCACATCCAAAAACTGTGTATATCAGGAACCAGCTGTAACGCGGATTATGCGTTGCGCACAAAATCGCGTTACTCAAATTTCTATGTAAATCAAATTTCACCAATTTCGGCAAAAACACTCCCAAAATATAATAATTTGTGTTGACTAGAATCTCGTCAATTATTAATTACATTGTATTTGGACAGAGTATAATTGTATTGGCAATTTTGTCGGCGTGCCGGCGATGGATCAGCCTCATCAGATGCAGTACGGAACCATAAGCAAATCTAAAAAATAATAAACTACATTTCCAGATAAATCAAAATCCAAACAACTCCACGAAACAGCGAAGGGGAAAATGCTTATTTTTAATTTATATATCTTTTGAAGTATCTAAATGCGATGCGATGGCGCAATGACTTGCAAAATATGTTTTCTACCACTGTTTTCAGAGTTGCCTTTTCGGACGGTTGTGCTTGAAGGGTTGTCAACATAGCGCCATCTGTTTATTAATAGCAGAACCACGCCGTTAACGCACAGTGAGGGCTCCGCTGGATAAATATCGACACACACACAAACTTCATTATTTATTAGGCAGTTCGTCATCTGATGTTATTTATGTATTAATAATAATGCTTGGAGTTTATACATTAAGCATATTTTTCATTTATTTCGTTAAAATTTAAAATCCAATCCTTTGGGATAATTTTAACTGTGAATACGTAACCTATTTCCTCAAATTTAAACATAAATATCTTGTGGTCTTCAACATTCCAAGAAAAAAAGCTGCTGCTGTGCAAAATAATTTTAATATTTAAACACAATTAAAATAATGTTTAATTAATAGTATCCTTATTTCTTACGTCATATTAGTACACAATATTCGTATGCAGTTGGAGTTGAAAAGCAATCGTTTTCATACTTTCAATTATTTTTATGTATTTAACATTTAATTTAGAGCGAATTTTACAGATCATTTCCTCATTTCATGTACTATTTTCATTTTTTATGGTTGAGCTAGGAGCGTTTGTGGTTAAAATGTTAATTTTATGAAACTGTCGCGAAAGTAATAAATATAATGTATAAATGTAGTGTTTCAAAGGAGGCAATCATTGTCCATTAGGTTGCGATGACAAAACATATAATAAAATAAGATTAGGTTTTACACCAACACAATTCTTGCAATGTGGCTTGACCGATTCTACAGAAATTAAAATCACAACAAAATTTGAAACTGTTCTAAATTCTAACTAAATGTTCTAAATCATAAAAAAGTATAAATCGGAATAACAATTTTATATTCATGTCGTACATATGTTTATTTTTTATTCCTACATATTTGCTTAATTTGTATACGGATTGGCACAACTCAAATAAATTATAATTCAGCTATAAAAAAACTAGTAGACAATGACACAATTCAATCGGTCACAAGCACTTCCGGTATGTAATGTTTGTTAGATATTTGTTTCCTACTGCCATACCCAACAGCAGTAGCGCCACATTTTCATGCAAACCATGTCCCTGACCATTGCCTTCTTTGCTTTACGAACATATGCAACAAGACCTTGATCTAGCAATCACGTTTCCTCCTCCTAGTGCTGTGATCTAAAGCGTCAGGTAGAGTGTAGTTGAAAAAGACATGATCGAAAGTTTGCTGATGACGCTATTCCATCCGGAGCATAAAATACATTACACTAACCCTTAGATAAACATGTCGCTTCCGATGTTAAATTATGGAAAAATATCAAGAAAAAAACAAAGTATGTTATGTTTTATTGTAGTATAACCTCTGTAATTTAGCTTTATATAAATAAGTAATTATTTTCTCTTATGCCACTCATGAGTTGTCACATCTTTACAGCCTCGATTATCCGTTTAAAAAAACATTGTATCCTTCACCGACTCTCAAACTGGTTGGATTCATCGACGAATCGCCCATCGCGATATTCATAAACCTCCCCCTGAACCTCTCTGGGTGACAAGCAGGCGCCTTGTCCGCAGACCTTTAAGGAAGCACCCCGTTTCATCCCTCGCGCAGCATAGTTCCGCGAATCGTCAACACTGACAGCGTCGGAGGTCACGACAGCCCGTTCATCGCGCCAGGTACGTTTCATTGCCTTTTAGGGCATTACGAATGGCACCGGGTTTTTTTTTTATTTTTGTTTTCTGCACGAAGGCTCTCTCGGCCCTATCCTACGGCGCCCTGTCAATCGAGGCCTAAAACGATCCGATCGGATATACCAGCGAAGCCTTCGCGACTCCATCTTACTTCTTTGGCTTACCAGCAACCCGGTGCTTTATTCCCCAACGATGAATCCATTAGCACACGGTCACCACATGCAACACGATTGCGTTCATCGAATGGCCTTTTTTGGCGTAAATTCAGCCACATGTACATGTATCCGAATTTTTACGATCGAGCCCAACTGTCCAGGGACGCATGGCGATTGTAACCTCGATGGCGATAATAACAATCGTGCACCCACCGCACACCATATGGCCGATGATCTTCGGAAAACTGAGATCTAAACCAACGGATGGACGTGCGAGTGGGGCTAAAATGATCGAACGAGCACAAAAATCGACATCGTCTGTAAACAAATTTTCCCGAGCGTTTTCCCTTCGGCAGCAATGAACGTTCGATAAACAAATTTACCCATACCATTTTTATGTAGAGAAAACACACACCAAATTTCATAGTATTGGTGAGATGACAATATGAAAATTGAAAAGACATCCTTGCTGCGCAGGCGCGAAGCTTTGCGCATGGCTGTCCAATTAAGCGTGTTATGAATTTCTCAAGCACTGTGAGACATATTTTGATGTTTATGAACCAAAAAGTTAGCATAAAATTTTATGTAATTTTTTTTTTAATTTTATCTTATTTTATTTTTTATTTTTTTAATTTTTTTTAGTTAGGATAAATTTTTAATTTAATTTTAATTATAAAAATAAAAAAAGATCAAATAAAATAACATTAAAAAGGTAGTTAATAACATTAAAAGGGTTTCCCCGAATTTTTGTATATTGCTTCCTTATCGTTTATTCGGTTGTGTTTATTTACATTCAGGTATCGCAGTTTTTTTGACAGAAGCCATAAGTATTTATCGTTAGGAATAAACATTTTGGCAGTTTTTATTTTTTTTTACAATCCGTAAGGCAAATAATGTGAACAATAATTTGCAACAATTTAAAAAGTACCATGATTTATCTTCCTAACAAAAATTCCTCTTCTTTTTTTTGCACAAAATAGGCAGTTCTAAAACTTTTTTCATGCAACACCCGTTTTACAGACAACACTGCAATTGAAAAATAGAAACTTTTGATTGATTGTGTTATGTATTGTAGTTTACTCTTCAAACAAATTATCTGTTTTATAAAAAGTATTTTTTTCTTCTTCTTCTTAGGTGGCACAACAACCCCTATGCCTAGGTCAAGGCCTAACAAGAGCACTAATTTGCTTTGGCTCTTTCTGTGATTGAGTGTACCATCCATCCATAACAAGATTGTTAAATCCTGTGTATGGGGGGTTGTGATTTAGTGTACCCATAGCAGGATAGTCAATTCTGCGTATGGGGGGCGGCAGCGGCCCGAATGAGATTCGAACCGACGACGGGCCTTTTGACATGCCTACGCCGTTACCACTAGAGACCGCCGTTATCGAGCCGTCCCAAAAAGTATTTTTTATCTGCTTCAATATAGAAATTACGTCAAACTTCAACGGTCCTTGTAAACGCAAGGTTCAACACTGCGCACACAATGTACGAGTTAAAGTTTGGCAATTTATTTTGTTGTAAAATTTAATGTAACGACAATTTATATTAAATTTAATTGTTATAATTTTCTTTATTGGAATTAAAAAAATAACTTTTACTACATAAGATATCAATTTAAGATATTTGTAAAGCATTTATACTTCCTGTGGAATAACGTTTATGATGATCCATTTTTTTTAATTCAACATTATCATACATGTAAAAATTTTATTTATTCTAGACGCAGGTCTACTGCTATAACTGCTTAGCATAGCTACCTTTTTCAATTTATGTATTTCATAAATATTTATGATGTATATACGTGTATATCATAAATATTTTAAAGAAATTTATTTCCAACCAAATAAAAAAAATCTAAAAAGGAAACAAATTGTTTATTGAATAATACTTTTTGACTTTGCTTATTCATTATAACATTTATCAGCGACTTTAAACCGGTCGATTGGTTTCGAACAGATGAAAACATAAATTTTGAGCCACTATTGTGTCGCGATCATTGTGCGAGCGTGATCCACCCAAGAAAGATCGCGCACTAGCCGGCAGGGAAGAAAACGCAACCGTCGCTACACAGATACTACCCATCGCACATGCAGTAGATCGTAGTTAACGTTGACGGTTCGATCGGTAAGCACACGCTCTACACACCTCTAGTACAGTTCCGGACAGAACGGTCATTCTTCAATGCGCAACGCAACTTTTCTTGGTTGTAGGTGAACTAATATAATATTGAAAAATGAGCTTAATAGTGAAACGAAATTACAAACGATTCAGTAGACAACAGTGATCAAACGAAGTGACTTGAACAGAGTAGCAATGTTCTGCTAGGGAGGAAGTGTTTGTTCTCTAATGTCCATGTGCCGTGATTTGAAAAGGATCAATGAACACACAGACAACCGGAAAATGTGAATTACATTAAGCTGACGCAAGTGTTATGAAAGCGATGAAAATCTATGATACGGACTTGATGTACCATGCGAAACGGATTACTGGGTGATACTTTCAACGTATTAGTCATTTACAGTCCGAGAGAAAATACCAGACAGCCGAGCCATGAATCAGCTTGCAGCGTGAAAAACGGGTTTCCACGGGGCACTTAGTGATCGCACACCATTTCCGTTTCTATTCGCGTTCTACCACACGAAGCGTTCACTTGCTTTGGCTTCGAATTTCCACCAGGGTGAAAATGCCGGTGGAAAACCGACGGTGGGTCAGAGCATCCAACACAGACAGACGCAGTAGCTGCACGCACACAAATGCTCACATGGGCATTCATCTGCCGTTCTCCGTACGTTGGCTCGCGCGAAAATTGTGTGCTAGAGATTGTTTGTTTTCCCGTTCTGCCATATGCGTGAGCGTGAGCACACCTAAGACGATCGCGTAACACGGAGGATACAAGAATGGGAGAAGATTTAGGGAAATGAGGAGGGAAGAAGGATAGAAAATAAAGCAGGTGATCACTAAACGTTGTGCAGGAGAGAAAGGAGTCGGAAGAGAGTGCCTTCTTGAGAGACAGTTGAGGCCAGCGGCAAAATCCAAACCCTGTCCGTGACAGACGTTCGTTCGCCTGTCTTACAGAACGTACGAAGGTTGAATCCAATTTGGCACCCGAAAAACGCTTAGCATTGACATATTTTCTGGCATGTGACGACGTTACCGGGCAGCTGTTGCTTGGCACCGTTTCGTTCCCGGCACTGTCCGGCATGCAATAAACCAGCCAACAAGTTATGATCGATGAAATCAAGCATGGAGCATGAGTTTTGAACTTTTTTAGAAGGTTGACCTGTTTTTGTTATTAAAATATAAATGTTTGATAAATGACAAGTTAAATTGATGAAAGATTCAAATATTAGGTCCACAAATCTCCATTTAATTACCTGTTCATTAGATTAGATTGGATTTTAAAGGTCCCTTCGAGCTCCAGAAGACACTCAGCAAGAACTCAAGGCTGCACCGGAAGTAAATAAGGTCGATCCAAGTGCATCAAAACAGACTTCTCTTCCTCGACCCAACCCCATAACAGAGGCCAGAAATAGTAGCTGCAATATAAACAATGTCTACCACCGAAAGCTAACGACCGCCGGTGACACTTGTGGACGACGGATCAACGTGAGGGAAAGCAAAAGTGAACAACAAAAGACGTGCTCGTTCTGGCTTCATTGAAAACAACTGTTTGCCAAAAATAGAAGCCCTTCCGTAGGCCGTGCGATGCACTCTTTTTATGGGTGATCGGATGAAGTTTGAATGGGTTAGCTCACCTGTTTCATGGCGTTTCGGTGTGATTAGATGCATTTGTTTCACCGAACGGTACAGCTGTGCGAACGATTTTACAAATTTAGAGTTGTGATTTCCTCTCTTTCTCTCCTCTTTTGATCTGGGAATGTAATTTCCCATCGTTAATCAAACGTTAAATTTGGATCAGCTTGTTGGGATAACTTACAACTTGTGATTCATTCATCCCGAAACGTTTAAGTGCATATCCGATTTCGAATCGTCTCGAGACCACCAAGAAGGAAGTAGCGCGGTAGGCAAAACGGATGAATAGAGTGGTTGAAGCTATTTTTATACCTTGCGCCGTCACAGGTATAGGATCATCCTCTCTTCTCACCTTCTACACTTTTAGGGGTAGAAATGGAAATGGTTGCAAAGTGTCGATCGTAGCCGATGGTTGATTTTGTACGTTACCCCTACCAGTGAGTCTAGCGTGCTCTTTCATTCACCTGACATAGTAGAAGTGTTGCGCTAAGGTTTAGTGCTAGTAGTGTTAAGTGTTTAAAGACTTTCGAGTGTACTGTGTTTCGGATAGTTTCAATAAAGTGGCGCTGAACGGGGTGCATTATGGAAACGATCTGGTAAATAACTTGAGGATCGTCTTAGGAAAGATCGGCAAAACAGTGAACAGTGAACAGTCGTTTCCGGAACGCTTCAACGCACTTCAACGCTGCGCCACGCTTGCAAGCGGCGCACAACTGAAAGGTTGTAAATTATCCTTCCGTACTACCCCACTTTCTCCCATCCACCCTGGTTCGCACCCACGCCCCGGTGCTATTTTGTTAATGATGTGCGTAATACTATGTGTTTGTGTGAGAGCGTTTTTAGTAGCATAAAACAACGGTTCTGCCAACCGTTTTACCGACTAAATATACCATCCGGGGTGGACTGTTGCGTCGGATATTCAAACAAGTTTTAGGAATGTTCTGGAACAGAACAAACTCCAAGAGCCCAAAGCGTGGGTCGTGGAAAAAAGAAGGAACCACACTATGCCACATCTCGAGTGAAATTCTTTCTATGTCTTGCATTTTTGTGCCATCCCGATTTATACCAAAAATAATTAATGTGCTAAAAACGTGACGTTTGTGTGATTGTGTATGTGTGTGTTCTGTGTAGTACAACACGTTTGTATGTCGTTTCGTTTATTTTCCTCAGGTTGATTGCTGTTTATTTTTATCCAACCGTGTGATTAATTGTGAAAAGAGCGCATCTTGCAGCGACTTTGATGTAAACAAAATAATAACACGACTATTTTCGGGTTCTGTATCACAAACCCCTCCCCCCCCCCACACACACCGTCTCGCAGAAAAACACGTGCCGACAAACGACCTTGCTGAGGCGTGTATCATACAAAACAGCAGTGTAATTAGTGTGAATGTTTAGCGAGCAGAGAGCTGGTGGTTAGTTAATGTGAACGCACCGCAAGTAACAGGACGAGTAACACAAACCAACCACCACTGACCCACCAACCCAACATAACACTATTTGGCGAAGCACCCACAGCGCATCTCTCCAAATCACAGCGAAGAGACCCTAGGCAGGGTAGATCTTGGAATTAGTGCTATCTTCACCCTACTCACGCCACACCACACACTCCGTCCAGCCTTGTGACAAACGTTTACTTCCGACAAAATGGATGTTCAAGTACAGGTACTTTCAGATATTATTTATGCCCTCTGGTACTCTGGTAGCTACATGCTTATACTAAATAGGGTTTGTGCCTTTCACATTTCGATTGGGTCAAACATTAATTTGTCTTTTTTCAAAAGGGGCGAATAACATGGGCTCACAAAACGGCATTGGTTTTTACATATTCCACTTCTGGTAGATCAATTGACACGATTTTATGTTCTTTTATGACAACCCATAATTTCTGTCTACACTCAAGCAAGGCCCTTTTTCTTAAATTGCAGTTATGATCACCTGAAAGTTAATTTTCATCCATTATTATTCAGTCCTTCATGATTCAGCTTAAACGTAGTAGATAATATATTCGTGACTTGTTTTTTAGCAATTAGTAAATAACACAAAATAAATATCCACTTCAATGATCCGTAATTTTCGATGTAATATTTTATAGGAAACAATAAAATGTTTTGGTTTACTTATTTTTATGCTATGCCCACTAAAACCATGGTAGTTTTTACCCGATTTTGGTCGTCAATATTTCTAATAAATTTTCTTATATTTTTTCAATTTTTTTATGCTTAAAGCAAGCATTTGATTAGTTCGATTGATCTAATTTGGAGCGCTGTAGTCTAAATATTGTAAACCAATGTACAAATATTTCACTAGTAAACGAGATTAACGTTGAATTTTTACTCGTTACCCATTAATTTCCGCCTAGCTTTCGTCGAAGAGAAGTTATTACTGTTTGTCCGACCCACTCAGGAAAATATTGAAATGCCGCTAAGCGCTAAGCATATGCTTAACCCACAACATGTGCCGCTTTCCCGTCTCCTTTCTGCCTTTCCCTTGTGCAATTTAAATGTATACAGCTTCGCAGGATGTGAATCAGCTGCTCGTAGTATTTTAGACCGAACCACCGTCTGTTTTATTTTCTGATCGCTTTTCGTTGAATCATCGCCATCGTGAGTAATGTGCAAAATCGTTTGGCGGAAAAATATGGTCCACCATCTGCGCTCTGGTGTGTGATGGAAACAAACGTGTGTGCAGTATCAATACGAACAAAGAAGTTACCTTCCTGTGCAAGCTGACAGCTAAGGACACGCGTAGGTGTTCGAAAGATGAACAGGTTACTATGTTTCGCAACCGAATAACAAAGCTATTACACCGCATATGAAATCGAGGGTAAAACGAAAATTTAAAATTTGTCATTTATTTCAAACATGTTTAAAATTGAGAAGTGGAAGCATTTAGAGGAACTGGATTAAGAATGGGAAATGAGGAACGAAGTGCAGTACTTTAATGTGCGTGAAATTGAATTGTTAGATTGATGAATTGTTAGAAGGTTATATAAAAATCCACATTGCATGGTTACACGGATTTTGTATCATTATCGAGCAAAATAAATTAAACTGTTGCAAAAGCAATAATTCAGGGAAAGTAATAAATATTATTAACCGTCGTGTAAATCAATTACTTACTTACTTACATACTTTAGAAAAACATGGAAAAATTATTTTTATTTGTAAAAGTTTCAGAATTTTATAAGTTAAGAACAAAAACTACAACTTGAAGCAGGCATCTTTTATGTTTGAATCATTAACATTAATAATTGATATTAATAATTTATCAATATCAATATCTGAAGTATTAACATCAATATGCATCTTACAATAACGCCATTATTCAATATTATAGTCACGATGTACTAGAATCACGGACAAAAGAAACTTTCCCATACTAACATCACATTTCACAATAAATAAAGATATTGTTGAATTAGTCTACCAGCTGTGCTTTCCTTAAATTTGGCAAAAAATTTGTCGTTGGCAAAGCGAATTTCAGAAAACAATAAATTTTTCTTCCTATTCATATATTGTTCGGAATTAAAAAGTTCATAATATATAAAATGATCTTATAATTACCGAATTTTGATCAAGGCAACGAAACATTTGCACTTTTATTGTATCAAATGTACATTCGTTACATTATTCAAATTAACAGGTTTTTTGATATGAAAGAGGATAAGCAGAAATGTGATCCATTTATTTTAAAATAATTAAGCAACAGTATGATGCTGAACTCCTTAATAAAATAAACTATTTTGACCTCATTTTGATCCGTTACTACACTGTGCTCAGCATGTGGTGATGATCGCAATCACAGCGGTTCGTCAATGGACATGATTGTTCATGCCTATCAATAATGATTAATGATTATCAGAACAATTTATTATGATTTGATTTTGGATGGTGATTTAAATTTTTCAACCTATTTTGAAAGATTATCAAAGTCCTGCAAAATTATAATTTAAGCATATAAGAAAATAAAGTGCTTCCGTGCTCAAAACCCCACTAGTGTATTACCAACTAAGTCTGTTCTTGTTATAGCACAGTGGGCAAATCGTAAGTCCCAAAACTCTTATTTACCGTTCATTATGACAAAAAAAATGGAAATTGCACAAGAAATGTGCAAAGCATTTATTTTAATTGAATAAATTATTTCGATGAAAGGAAAACTAGTGCTCGGCCTTATATTAAACAATCAGTAACGATTATCTATATCGATTAATCGTTTTATTGTTTAAAAACTATTATTAATGCACTGATATGGTGCGATGAAGTGCTCATTTTATGTTTTTCCGTGAAAACAGGGAAAACATATATAATATTCTTATAGAAAATAATAGCATGAAAGCCGGTCTAGTTGTTCGCTCAGCGTAAAAATCAAGATAGAGAAAAAGGTTAATTATTTCTAATCGAAATCTAATGTAGATAAACCGTTTTGGACAAAAAAGACAGGATCTTTATTAACTTACTTTTTTCATTTTATTTAAACTTTCTCATCCCTTCTTAACTAATTAAAAGTCAATTATTCTTTTACGTTAGCTTGCCCAGCATAAAACAGTATTTGGAGAAAAAGGTTTTGTTAATTTTATCTACAATGTCGTAATTATCTGTATTTTATTTATTATCCTCTCATTGAAAGTGACTAATAGGAAATAGAAGATATTTGATTTTACAAATATAGCTGATGACAGGACTGTTGGTGTAAAAATACTATGGTATTTCGATTATTTGTATTCTATAGTTCTCGCATTCACTAGAATGATGAAATTTAAAAAATGTAGACAATGATGTTGCGTTCTGGTAAAGGAATTATCTGACAACATTTTGCTCGGATGGTTAAACACTTTATAGAATACTAAATATATCGCGGGTATATAAATATATCGGGTGCTTCGCGAATACGCTTAGAAAAAACTCTATTCTTACGATATTCTGTAAAATTCAGTAAAAATTTAACAAACAAACCTGTTCATTCTACGTTCTACATCACCATAGGGTTTTTTAACTACAAAGGTAATAAAATTGCTTTATGCCTAGAAACATGGTTAACCGGGTAGTAAACGCTAAAAGCAGCATTCCAGACAACAACATGTTAAACTATACACCTCAAGAAAATAATATTGTAAAGCATATTGTGTGTACGACCATCAACAACACGTTGATTTGTAGTAATTTTCTTAAAAACATTTACTTCAAATGTGTACGAAAAAAATGTGAACAACCACTACCACCATTGAGCGTTCAATAATTTGTGAATACATTTTTAACCCACCATATGCATGACCATTACCCATTGTGTGACGCTATCTTGTGGCTCGATGGCTTCTGCTACGCTCTCTTTGCTCTCTCTTCTTCATTCGAAGCCAACCGCGCAGCGCGAATCGACGCACTTGTCTAGACGTACACAGCCGCATTCCGAGCCCGCGAGCGTTTCTTTCTGCTGTTTGTTAGGTGCGTTTGTGGCTCAATCGTAGCCCATTGTTGTCCAACCGAACTTCTATATTGTGTGACGTCTGTGTAGTGATTGTGCTAGTGCTATTTATCTGCTTGTTTGGTTTGATACCTCTTCTCTCTGCGCCGAAGCAGGTGAATCGTTTGTGTTATCAGCCACCGACAACAACAACAATCCGCGTGGCGACGACAGCTGTCTAAAGGTAAACAACTAGACAGGGGCTAAGCGAATAGATCTAGCAGAGGGACAGAAGCGGCTTAGCGAGCTCATCATATCCGTAGCACCGGATACAAAAGTGCAGATATTGTCAGCACAAACAACGAAAATGTTACAGAAAATGTGCGACAGCAGTGAGATAAAATACGATGCCTCAGTGTTGTTTGCCGGTCATGCTGTATTAGCTCCAAAAAATGTGATTACCGGCGAGAGCAGTGTGAATTTATGCTTGTGATCCGCGCAACAGAATGTGAGGCTCTTTTGCTCGTGTGTAGAAGCGAAACACTGTAAGAGACGGCTAAAAAACGGGCCACCACGGGTGTGCGGGGATCGATGTAAAAGGTTCGAGAAAGTGAAAGATAAAGAACGACGAACGTTTGGTTCAGTTCAGCTCCGTTTTTTTTGTTCTTCTCGCGCGATGCTCCGTAGGCTTACGTGGCCGGACCGGTCTCCGGGTGGCTTTGTCCGGTCTCGAACTCTTTTTTGAACCACCGAGAGCAGGATCCCGTACTCCGTTGGTACAGGGAGGACAATAAAAATGTATATTCTCGCGCACGTACGCACACATTCTTCCACCGTGTGGCGCAAAGTTATGAAGCGAACGGGTCCAGAATCTGTGGGAGCTGCTTTTGGGGAAGACCCATGCCCTACAGTGTATGGCGAAAGAAGGCGTTTTCACACTCGGCATTGTGTATTGCTCTTCTGCCACGGTGGCTTCATCAGAACGAGCTGTTGCCATGGTTTCGGGGTGGTTTAATTAGCGTTTCCGTGTTGGAGAGAGCATATCTGGTTCAAATGTGGAGCTAGATCGCATCTTGAATTCCTCTCAACCCGGTGGGAGACGACGTCGATCGACAGTGCTCCGAAGCCAATTTTTCGGTGTTTAAATGCGGAACCACACCACCACCCGTACGCGTGGGAGATGTGATGGCCTTGCCACCCTTACCAACTTCAGGTATTCCCGAACAAAGTGAATTATAATCAAAATACCATGGGAACGCTTCCCACAAATAGGGCGACAGACAAAGAGAGCGATCAAAAAGAAACTTGTCAGTGGTTGCAATCGCACAAAAAAAAACTCCAACAACTCAAGAACTCGTCAAGTGGTTTGCGTCGAGTGTTATCGCTAAGGCTGCATCCATCCGTGAACGAAATTCAACACACAATAACGTTCAATCACTCAAAACCTGCACCGAGAGACTTCATCCAGCTGATAGCAGTGTCGAAAAAATCAGAAAATAATTTATTATTACCTGACGTATCGATCATTTAGATTCAGCGCATCACATAAATCACATAAACGTTTTACGCTACATTCTTTTATAGTTCCATAAAAGTTTATTCAGGGGACGAGTAATTTTAAGGCAGCCCGGTGTTTTGGTATTTTTCGTACAGGTATCTCTCATCATTGACGAAATTTGATTCTTATTCGGTAGCACCTTAGTAATGAGTTTCCTGCTAAGGGTACACCAAGACACAATCAGCCAAAACCATTATCAGGTTTTCTACAACTGCCATTCTAGCTTAAAATAAGAAGAAGTAAAACTATGAAATTTTACCTGTTCATGTGAAAATTCATCACAATATTGTTTGAATCATTCAATTCCTGTAACATCCTATCGGTGAATCACTCATTCGTGGACCTGGTTTGAGTGGATTTAGTGATTCATGATACCTTACAGAGTAATCTGCAAACCTGTGTCATCCTTTGGGCATCTGTGAGTCAGTAGCTAGTTACTGGTCATTCATATATTCCTTGAATCAGCAGCGCTCATGCTAGCTGTTTGCACTCCGCTCATCAATTCGCAATCAATCCGCTAACGCAGTCAATTGGCGAATAATACAGCTCATTATGTTATATAATTATACAGATGTTGTTATATGATACAGATTTCTCATAAATTATTAATATTCTAATTTTTTTCATGGTTGCAGTAAAATTTCTTTTATGCGATGGTTTGCACTGTCAAAAAATTTAAGTTATTAACATAAAAATGATGCTGTCATGCTATAATTTGCATGATATTACGTTTGAATGCATCGTCTTCATTTTTGTTACATTTTTACAAACATGTTTTATTTGCTAGTAATATTTTCATTGCTTGAATTCGTAAATAATGTTTAATGATTTGATTCAAAGTAAAGTTAACCTAATAAAAACCGCTTCTGCAAAGACTCTGCAAGACGCTGCCCTCTTTTCAACCATTAGGTGGTAGCAAATTCCGTAAATTATCATCAACTCCTTCGCGGTTGCATACGTTGTAATACCATACGAAAAACCTCCAACTCCTAACATCCCATATTTTTATCAACATATTTTTTTTGCCCACAGAGCAGTTTAAGTTCTTACCACCGCTCCGAGATAAAACAACAGTTTACTAATCGTTACGATTCTGTACCTCTTTTTCTCTTTGCCTGTCCTTTCATTCTCTGGCGATTGTTGTTATCATGGCTGGCGGAAATTTGGCGGCTACGCGTTCGAAACATTCTGCCAGCAGGGCACCCCGCAGTACTACCAGGAACTGCAGCAGCAGCAGCAACCCCGCGACTACGACGATCCGGACGCGGACGAGGAGGCCGAAATGGAGGCAGAACGTGATTTGGCCGAAGACGCGCAGTGGAAGCGAATACAGCAGAACACGTTCACGCGCTGGGCCAACGAGCATCTGAAAATCATCAAACTGACAATTGCCAATCTCGAGAGCGATCTCTCCGACGGACTGAAGCTGATCGCGCTGATCGAGGTCCTGTCACAGAAGCGCATGAGCAAACACAACAAGCGGCCAACCTTCCGCAGCCAGAAGCTGGAGAATGTGTCCGTCGCGCTCAAGTTCCTCGAGGTTGAGGGCATCAAAATTGTCAACATCGGTAAGTAGGGGGCATACCGAAGATTTCAACGTTCTATTCTTCGCTTTGACAACAGTTCAGTCTCATGATTTACATTTATATTCCACTTCCTCAATGAGCGAGTTAATGGAGCCAGTATCGAACACCCATACTTGAACAATTCTGCCTCCGCCTTTGTGGTGAGAAATTTGCCAAATTTTGCCAAAGCTCTCTCAAACACATGGGCAGCTGTACGAAGAGAAGCACAGCAAAAATCCGAAACGAACTCCACTCGACATTGTTATGCGCCATGCGTCTTTTGCGGATGCGTGTCGTAGTGTTGTTTCATGTTTCGTGCAGCCCCACAGCAGCCATCGACTTGAATGTAGCTGGCGGAGGTGAAGAAGCGCCGCTTTGACTTTGCAAAACTATGCCCCTGCAGTCGGCATAACCTGTTTGAGCGCATCTTTCACGTGCCCGCAGCACAGAGCACCCCAAGACGGACGGAAATTTCATTATTGAGTGGTAGATCTTTCGGTGTTCAGACGGATGAAAGAAACAAACGACTCTTCCGCAAAAAATTCCGCTGCAAGAACACGAAGATGAGATAGCAAGAAGCTGATCTCAGTGTAAAGAAGAGCGTCATCCTGAAGTTTCCGTGCGACATACAATGCCATGCAAACTGTTGCTTTTTTGCTTTCTTGTCTTTACGAAGGGAAGGGGTTGAAACCGCCCCGACAAGGCTAAGGGGTGATCCCGAAGGTTTCATTGCCGAAGCAGTCAGTGGCCGAGCAACGCGATTCACCAAAGTGTATAATAACAAACAAGTTGGTTTGTTTCGTTCGCATTCAGCAGCTTCGCACGCAAAGCCCCTACGACCGTCAGAGAGGATGATACAAACCGCAACACAGAAAAAAGGAACGAAATGGCAAGCCAAAAACTTTTAGGTACATGGAGGAAGCGTTTTGCAAGCTTTTCTTTTTCTCAATGTTTTTGTGGCGTTTTGAGCTCTTTTGCTAACGTTTGGCAAACTTTTCGTACCGGTTGGCAGTGCTTCATTTTATTAGCACGAGCCACACTGCGTTGAACGTTGGCGTCGTGTAACGTTAGACTTGAACGATTCGGTGACAACGAACCTGCTACGTTTATAATGCCGATTGAGGGTGCAGCAGACAATACTTAGTAGGATAATGCATGCAAAGCTTTGGTTTTAGTTTTTAAAGAATTGTCTTACCAAAACCACACGTGACAGACGTCCCGACGAAAATGGCGTGACGGTGGCACGCTGTTTTACAAATAACTCGGTTAATTAGTTGTGCGTTTTATCGCTTCACTAGGTGCCGAATCGAGCGCAACTAAGCGCTTTGCGAACACTTACATATACGGCGATTGCGGCCAACTTTGGACAGAGGCGTCGTAAATATGTCCTCTCCGGTTACACGCATGTCCGTCCCGGCTCGTCAACCGTAGCGGAGAAAGCCAAGCCAAGAGGCTGGAATTGAATGAAGAACTAAAAGCAATAGTAACCATTTCTGCCGGTTGAAGAAAGACGAAATATTTGCACATCTTTGACAACCGGTTGTTTGGCACATTTGACACAGGATCCGCCTCGGTATGGCTGCGATGCAATTAAGAAAAAGTCGGTCAAATGCTTTAAACTTGTTGGAATGCATTTCATCGTCATAAACAACTCAACTCAACTGATGACTGACTGTATCTTGCAGTGAAAAGTAAAAACTGAACTGTTTACTGATAAGCGTGCACGAAGATTTAGCTTCACTTAGGAAGACGATTTGTTCCACTGGGCTAGATTGATTAGTTTTAATTTACGATCCATCTTTTAACACTGTCCCATATGTTACCGGTTGTGTCGTTCGGGGTTAATTTGTCTTTGTACTTATCTTCAAATAGCTCACAGACTGATATAAATCACTGCAAATCCATGAGCACCTATAATCGAACCGTCCAACGTGTTAAAGATAGCATTTTAGTTTTTCTTCGCTTCCTCTAATCAGTTAATTTTCATTGTAAATCGTCATCAATAAGCCACCAAACAGGTACGCAATTATTTATTTAAACCAATCTACATCGAGCCATATTACACCGTTTCTTATCAGTTAACGATCATCGCCGACAAATGACAAAGCACCACCAAATGCCCATGGCAAAAGTTCGTATTTGTTTAGTTTTTTGCTTGCAACGGGTGCGGCGGCGTCTGGTGCATTCCATTCCAATTGCACTTTCCTGTCCTTGTGCCTCGCGCTGGGCGTGGAGACACGTTTCAATCGAGTTATTTACCACAGAAAGTGGCACATATTGGTTCTGCACACATGGTTTTTATGTTCAAAGATTAACGAACTTTTCGTGCCTGTCGAGCTGTGACAATTTGACCGTACATGTTGCGGCCCCAACGGAGAGGAATTGAAAACATTCGCACCCCACCGCGATAATGCGAGACGGCGCGATTCGCTCGAACGAGGCAGACATTAGGTCACTTAGCGTACTTTAGAGAGCGCGGTGGGTCATCAGAACAGTTTCGGTTGATGGCGTCACGTTTTGCTTTTAATCGAATGTGGTGAATGCAATGCGCTGCTACTTCTACATGACGTAATCCAGGAGATTTTATTAGATTCTCTCGATGCGATCGTGGTGGCTTTTTATTCCTCTTTTCTTTTGTAATACTAGTTTCATCTTGCAATAAACGCACTATGGTATTGGTGGCGTGTGGTATTTCACGAAACACATACACCTTCCGCTGACTGTTGTTCCAAAATTATGATTGACAATCAATCATTATCAACGCAGAGGAAGAGGCTTAAAATAAGTTGTATACATTGCTCTGATTTTTCCTCAACTCATATAAATATTGATCGATTGGATCTTTGATCTCTCTCTACTTTGCATGGTCAGTAACTGGTGCAGCAAATTAGCAACAAAACGGGGTGCCCTTCCTAAAAAGCACAAAAAGATTAAAAAGTTGGTCGCCCAACTTTCCCAGATTTGGTTAAAAAAAACTGTCATGAAACCTGTCGGTGAGCATACGCGTGAAATTTATGCGCAGCGTTTTCCCACCTCTACAGTACAACGCACCATCCTGCATCGTCTCTGCCACTCGCCGCTCATATTTCCATTGAATTGATCTTACGCCAAACAAAAGCAGACGATGGAATGACCAGAAGCTGGGGTACGAATAATATGGGCAACCTAACCCAATAAAATAAAGCTTCTTTGCTTTTTTGGGACTCTGGACAAACCCGCTCGACAACCGACTCGGATCGTTTGTGCTGGCCTTGCCGCTTATGGTCTAGTCAACGCCAACTCGGGAGTGGGTTATATCTATACATTTCGTTCATATTTGGATGTAGACGGCGACTTACTCAGCGTCCAATCGAGACGAGAACGATGCGCTCAAACAGGTTCTTCGATTCTTGGCACCGCGAGAAGGGGGCGCGATAATTGCATGAGAGTATGAGACGATTAGTGCTGGCATGCTTCTCCTTTCGCGCTGCTCGTGGCACTCCAGAGGCTGTTGCTTCCATCCCACTTAGCACGACCGCGCCACTACACTTGATCTTGAACCGTTTGCCGGCGCTCGATGATGGTGACGCAATCGATGAAATGTTTCCTCTCGCCACAGTTCTGGGCACGTACGAAAAACGTGCCTGAAATCTGATGGCAGCAATAGGAGAACAGCAGCAGCGATAAAAGCAGGAAACTGACAAGGCAAATTTGCATCCTTTTTGCTGCTACATTGATGATGCGGTAAAGTATGCGGACCTACATCAGCACCCCCGACTCTGCGCGTTACGGTGGCAAGAGCGTGAAAGCAAACAGTGTGAGAACGTCACAATCTGTAATTGCCGCCGTCGGTGCAACAGACCGTAAACGTACGGATCCCGGACACGTCCATCCGTGGTAAGCGTCGGAAATACATTCTGCAGACACACTTTCTAGCTTCCCTCTTGCGGTGGGTGCCCATTCGTTAGCTCTGGAAGCATCAACACACTATTCTGGGTGGGTGAGAAGGTCTTATCAAATTAATTTACGATGTATTCTTTTGCTACAACAAGCTTGAGGCGTATTTACTGTGATGCCCAGCCCAATAAATAATGCGCTTTTGGGGAACTTTCGCTAACGATTTTATTTATTGTATTCTCGTTAGTGTGTGGTTGTTTGAACCTTAAAATAAATAATCTCATATAATTTTCAACAATGAAACCACAACATTGGATCGCATATAGAGCACGTTCCAAGACTCACACCCAGACCCATCTCGATCACTTTCCCTTTCGATCGCACCAACCACAACGCCGACGGTGTGTGAGTCGGGAGGCTAAGTGTGCGATTACGATTGTTTATGTGGCTATGGCTACAAATGAGGCTGAGTGGCAGCAGTATGTAAGCACGGGACGGACTAGTGCTCATGATCAAGTGTGGATGTGGATCGCGCATACGCATAAAATAACCAGTGCATGGCAAGCAGAACGTGGTATGAAGCGCTTTTTTCTCTCCCTTCTGCTCTGCATTAATCACCCTTCCTGCTGCTACCGACAAGGACCGGTTGATCTACAGTTTGGCCAAAGCTGGCGCATAAGAAACAACCCTGACTTGATGACTCAAATGCTAAATATAGGCAAAGCAGCCTTCCAAGGAAATTTGGTGCCTTTTATGCGTTCTGTCTAGTCGCTCGTGTATGCGTGCTTGTCTGTGTGTGCGTCCAGAGCTTCAACATCACGTGCCCTCGACAGGCTGAATCCAGTTTTTTCCCTTCCACTACATCCGTAAACACCCCGCGGCATGGGGATGGCGTGGGGCTTTTTTATGGTGAGCTTCTCACTCGCGTACACCATGATTGCATTCGGAAGAACAGCGAAGCGCAGAGAAAAAAGCAAAACCTAAGAGCTGCTGCCGGTGGAATTCGCGATGGCTGTTTGCAGCTGTCGATATAAGATGATAGTGTATGAGTGCGTTTTATACACGTACAAATAGCCGCTTTTTGACATTTGATGATTGCCATCACTGCGAAACGATTACTATTGATTTTAAGCCTTGTATAAAGCGCTTTTTCTAAACCTTGCAAGCAATAAATTATTAATTTATTTAATTTTCATTCATCGGACGTCATGCGTCTACATGAATATCTTAAAGTAAACTTATCCTAAGTTGAGATTAACTCACAAAACGAAGACGCTCACGGAACACAGAGTGTGGGACGTTGAAATCGAACAGGTCATGCACTTCATTAAACGTTAAACACATTACATGTAAAGGATCACTTTGTCCAAAGTTAGTCCTATAACGCAAAACGGGGCCGATAGGTTGATGTTGTTCAATATGGCAGGGTCAGCTATATTGTTGTTTAGCAGGCCAGCTATAAACAGTTGTTGAAAATTTTTGCGACGAACGGACAAGGGTTGAAGACCTAATAACTGGCAACGAGCTTCGTATGACGGGCGATTTGTTAAATTAAAAAAAAACTTTATATAGTCACACACTACATCGTGAACAATTTTTCTGGACACCCACATTACTTTTTTGACCTAATCCCCTTTCTTTTTATACATACCTGTATATTTGTCAAAGTTGTTTCTACGTTGACAGACCTTTTCGATAGTACACTAATCTCACGAATTTGCCCATTCTATGGTGGCAATCAATGTGGCTCATCTCATCTCTCTAGAGCCCCTGTCACGAAATATTTCCCCCAGATAATGAGGAAAAGAAATAACAAGTCGGGAAGATCGAGATCGATAGTTGTTTGCTCTATACAAGGGGTGGATCATTAGATGTTCCTAAATAACAATCCCGCGGACACGGTTTCGTTACTGTTCAGTATACTTGTTCGGTCGAAATCTTCACACGGACAACCTCGTCTGTCCGGCACGAAAGAAAGAAAGCAGCAATAAAGACACATTTCTTTCTTACACTTTTACAGATTCTTCCGACATTGTAGATTGCAAGTTAAAGTTGATTATGGGTCTGATTTGGACGTTGATTCTGCACTACTCCATCTCGCTGCCCATGTGGGAAGGCGATGAGAACGGAGACAGCCTGGCCAACGGTAATGGAGCCTCACCGAAGCAACGATTAATGAACTGGATACACCGGCTGGTACCGGATCTACCTATCAACAACTTCACCTCGGACTGGGCCAATGGTAAAGCGGTCGGAGCATTGGTAGACGCAGTAGCTCCCGGTCTGTGTCCGGACTGGCCAATGTGGGACCCGAAGGACGCCGTTCAGAATGCAGCGGAAGCAATGGGACTCGCAGATGACTGGCTAAATGTCCGTCAGCTGATACGGCCGGAGGAAATGGTGAATCCAAACATTGACGAACAATCCATGATGACCTATCTGTCCCAATATCCGAATGCAAAGCTGAAGCCAGGAGCTCCACTACGTCCCCGCACTAACCATAGCAGGTGAGTTATCAGAACATCGACAATTGCACAGCATCATGCTCTTTTCTGAAAACAAAAATGTTTGACTCGACAACAGGTGATTGCTATCACATATTTCCTTTACTCATTTGGAATGGAACAGGTTAACAATTACATTTTGATGACTGCTGCATTGATAAGTTGCAGTTTTCCCTCGAAATTGTTTCACTATCCCATTTACATTCCACCATCATCTAGCTAAATTGTAGTGTAGAAATATTAATATAACCCCTCAAGATTCACTTCTGCAAAACACACGACAGCACACGTGAAGCACAACAAATTCTACAATCATGATCGGTTTGGGTTCTTCGGTCACAAACGTGTTGTATCTATCTTTCTGTATGTTTTCTTCTTTTTTCTCTTTCTTTTTTACCCTTCTTTAATCGACTTAAACAATTCCGATGTATGCACACTTACCTTTTGCATTGCAGTGTTCCACCGCCGCGGTAAGTTGCTGCTGCAAAGGAATATAGAACTAGCGAATAGCAATTATTTGTTAACTTTACGCCGACATTACTATTTTTATCGCTGCCCGTTACTCCAAGTTGCTAAGTTCTTACGTATTCTGCCGCGTTACACTCCGCTCGAAACTCATGATTTTGGAAAAAACGTAACCATGTGATATAAAACAGCAATCATACTCCTCAAAAGTCCACCCAAAAGCACACTCACTACATAGCGCCTGTTAATTCTAGTTTAACTTGACATGTCAATGTGTTCTTCTTTTTTGCTGTTTTGCCTATAGGCGGTTCTTTTTTTACCTTATAATATCCATAATGCATATAAAGAGTCGCATTTGTAAAATGCTCCTAGTTTCTGCTTTATTGGGAAATGTAGAATAAGGCTGAAACTAAAGATAAAGGAAAGGAATTTTTAATTAGAAAAGCTGCAAAGTCATCTAAAATACTAAGCACACTTTTACACGGTTGTCTTCTCTGCTTATTTGACTTGTTCATGTGTTTATGCTTGTGTGTATGTGTGATGTTTGTGTGAATAGATTGCGCTTTAGTTGAATACCTTTATCTCGAATAGCAAGTCGATAAGAAAACATCCCTTCATTTTATACATCACACCTCAATGATACGCTTTTTAACGTTCACTCTATCATCTATCTAATAGGGTGCGCGCATACGGTCCAGGAATAGAACCGACCGGTCCAACAGTAGGAGCTCCAGCTAACTTTACTGTCGAGACGTTCTCCGCCGGCAAGGGCAACGTCGATGTGGCCGTGCACAATCCAAACGGTAACCCGGAAAAGGTGGACTGCCGTTTTAACAACGATAAAAACCTCACGTACTCGGTGTCGTACATCCCGAAGCTGGAAGGACCGCACAAGGTGTACGTCAAGTTCAATGGACGCGACATCCCGAAGAGCCCGTATGAGGTGCAGGTGGAAAGCCAAGCTGGTGATGCCTCCAAGGTGACAGCGAGCGGGCCGGGCTTGCTTCCGGATGGCGTTGTAGTCGGCAAACAAACGTACTTCGATATCACAACGAAAGACGCCGGCAAGGGTACGCCCGAGGTGATCATTTTGGATCCCGCGAACCATAAGACATCGGTGGCGGCAAAGCTGCGCCAGGTCGGAACGGACCAGTGGCGTTGCGAGTACACGGCAAAACAGGTCGGGTTGCACTCAGTCAACGTGTTCTTCTGTGGACAGCAGATACGAGGAAGTCCGTACGGGGTGCGTGTCGCACCCGTGTGTGATCCGCGCAAGGTGCGAGCAAGCGGCCGCGGTCTACAGCCCGTCGGTGTACGGGTGAATGACGACGATGTTACGTTCCGCATCTTTACCGAGGGCGCCGGCGAAGGCATTCCGGAGGTGAAGATATTCGGCCCAGGAGGAGTTGTACCAGAGCACAGCATTCGCAAGCTTGATGCTACCACGTACGAGGCACAATACATTCCACTGAAGGAGGGTCGGTACAAGATCCTGGTGCTGTATGGCAGCCAGGAAATCCCCAAATCACCGTTCGAGGTAACGGTGGGGCCACAGAAACACACCTCTATTGTCGCATACGGACCAGGCCTGAAGTCGGGTATGGTTGGACAACCTGCCTGCTTCGTCGTGGAAACAAATGGAGAAACTGGCAACCTGGGCTTCAGCATCGCCGGGCCCTCGCAGGCTGAAATCGAGTGTCACGACAATGGCGACGGATCGGCACTAGTCAAATATCATCCGACCGCACCAGGCGAGTACGCCGTGCACATACTTTGCGACAACGAGGACATCCCGAAGAGCCCGCACATCGCCCAAGTACTCCCGAAGGCGGACGATTTTCATCCGGAGCTGGTGAAGGTGACTGGCCCGGGTGTGGAGAAGAATGGAGGTGTGATCGTGGGTAAACCAACGGAATTCACTGTGGACGCGACACGGGCCGGTTCGGCACCGCTGGAGGTGAAAATTAACGATGTTTTCTCCAACACCATCGCGCACAAGATCGCACAAACCGAAAGTGGGATGAAGAAGATCACCTACACCGCCCCCTCGGCTGAACCGGTCACGGTAGAGGTGAACTATGGTGGCGTAGCCGTGCCGCAGTCACCCTTCCGTGTGAACGTTTCCACTCCACTGGACGCATCGAAGGTGCAGTTCTTCGGACCATGGTTGGAGCCAGGTGTCAAGCCGAATGCGGCCACTCACTTCAACGTGGATGCCAGGTAACGGAAGTAACACCATCAGTATGGAAGACTCAAACATTAACCTTTTTTTCTCTATTTTTTATGTTGCCGTGCTGATTAAATTCGAAAGGGCTGCCGGTAATGGACTGCTAGAGGTGAATTTAGTGCACGAGGAATCGAAACAGAAGGTACCGGTACGCATCATCGACAACAACGACAATACGTACGCGGTAGAAGTGATTCCGCCGCTGCCCGGCACATACTCTACCAATCTAATGTACGGCGGGCTGAAGGTGCCGCTATCACCGAAAGTCACCGTCTCACCACCGGTAGATGTGTCCAAGATAAAGGTGGACGGGCTAGAACCGAGTAAGTCTCCTTCGAATAACAGTTAAGTGTCAAAAGAGTCACTCAAACATTTAAGTGAGCATATCCATTTCGACAAAATCTGTTAGCTGCACCGTTGAACAGCCTCCAGCAGTTTCGCGTCATCACGAATGGCATCGGGAAGGCGGATCTGGCCGTCACCATCACAAGCCCCTCGGGGAATCGCGTGAAGGCGCACGTCATACCGACGGCCGAGGGTTTTCTGGTGAACTTTACACCGACCCAGCTGGGCGAATACCTGCTAAGTGTGAGTTTCGGTGGTACTCCCATCACTCCGCAACCGTTCCGATTGCAATGCCTTGTGGGGTCCGATTCGCGTAAGGTCCAAGCCACCGGGCCAGGACTGGTGCGTGGCATCATTAACCGGCCGGCTGAGTTCATGATCGATACGCGTGGTGCTGGTCAGGGCGGGTTGGGCGTAACGGTCGAAGGGCCCTGCGAAGCGGCAATCAACTGTCGCGATAACGGCGATGGGACGTGCAACGTGGCCTATCTGCCGACGGAGATCGGCGACTATACGATAAACATCACGTTCAACGATGACCATATCGCCGGTTCACCATACCAGGCTATCATAATGCCGGAACCGAACCTCAACAAGATACGCGTCTCTGGAATGGGCATACAGCCACACGGTATTGTGTGCATGCAGTCGGCGTTGTGTTCTGGCTTTCGTGTTTTTTTTTTTCATTTATTCTACTAATCGCGTTTTACCTTAAAGCTGGATGGAATAGTTCGTATCAGAACACCATGATTTTATTCCTTCCCTTGAGTTTTTGCATGTTTCAATGTTTGTTTTGTATGGTTATCTTATTTCCCTGCGTTTTAATTTTGTGTGAGAGTGTTTTGCAGTGTCCCGGTACACCATCACTGGGCTTCACCAGAGCAGATGCACTAAACTCCTTTCTATTTCATACTTTTAGGTGTAGTCATGAACGCTCCCACGGATTTCATGGTCGATATGAGCAAAGTCGGCGATGACGTAGACCGATCCAAGCTATCGTGCAACATCTTCGACCCGCGGGGCAACGAAATACCAAGCAAGCTGGTGCCAAGCGACTCGGCCGATGACGTATTCCGCATCATGTACACACCTTTCGAGGCTGGTCGGCACACGATCGAGCTGCTGTATGATAACGTTCCCGTGCCAGGATCACCGTTCGTTGTGAATGTAAAGTCTGGGTGTGACCCAAGCCGCTGTCGTGCATACGGTCCCGGCCTGGAAAGCGCACTCACCGATAAGATGGCTACGTTTACGGTAGAGACACGGGGTGCCGGTGCTGGTGGACTTTCACTAGCAATCGAAGGGCCGTCTGAGGCCAAAATGAGCTGCACCGACAATCGGGATGGTTCGTGCGATGTTGAATATTTGCCCACGGAGCCAGGCGAGTACGATGTGACTATCCGCTTCGCAGACAAGCACATCCCCGGCTCACCGTTCCGAGTCGTTGTAAACGAATCCACGCGTCCGGAGAAGGTGAAGGTTTACGGACCGGGCATTGAGCATGGCCAGGTGTACGATGGCATACCGGCACAGTTCTTCATAGATTGTAGTGCCGCTGGTCCGGGAAAAATCGCGGTAAAACTTAACGCATCCGAGGGCAAACCCATCACAGCGCAAGTGCAGGACAAGGGTGACGGAGTGTACGGTGTAACATACGTTCCACCCAAGGAGGGTTCCGTAATTACGGCAAACGTATGCTTCGCGGATCAGGACGTTAGCTGCAGTCCGTTTGTAATGACCGTGGCACCGGCACCCAACGACGTTCCGGCGAAAGTGTACGGTGATGCTACGACTAAGAAATCCTTGCCTGCCTCCTTGCCGGCCAAGTTCCAGATCGATGCCCCGAAAGTCAAAGCCAAAGAGGACATCAACGTTAGTATCAAGGGTCCCGATGGGAAACCGTTGGTACCGAAAATGGAACAGGAAGCTGACGGCACCTACGCCGTTTCGTTCGTGCCGGATGAATGCGGTCCATACAATGTCAGTATTAAGTGCGGTGGAAAGGACGTACTCGGTTCGCCCTTCTTATTGCAAGCCATACCTACTGGAGAGGTGAGTTTGTGCATTGCAAAAAGACGCGTTTAGCTCCTTTAAAGTGCGCCATGCAATTAAACCTTATTCTTGCTTACAGGCTGACAAGTGCAAAATGGTACAAGCTGTCCCAGTCAATCAGGAGTACGGTAAAAAGAATCACTTTGCCGTGGATGCCAGGGAAGCCGGAACTGGTGCAGTGACTTGCAAAATTGTTTCCCACTCCGAGGCAAGGTTAGTACAATTTGCACCGAGGAATAGGAATTAAAGTATACCAAGGTGTACTGGAACTATCTATAATTTTTCTTCTTTCACCAGTGACGTGGACATTGATATTATCGAAAAAGACGGGTTCTTCGATATTTTCTACGTGCTCAAGGATCCCGGAGACTACGATCTGGACATAAAGTTTGGCGGTCAAAACATCCCGAACGGAACTTTCACGATCAAGGTATTTTGAGACTTTTCTCCTTTATTATATTTTTTATTACATCCCTACATCTCTTTATCCAGGCATCTGCCGTAGTCACCACATTTAAAGTGATTTCTAGTCACATTATTTCAAAATGATGCAATGTGGTTGTGCAATGCGTACATTTGAAGATGTTTGAGTGAATTCTAGTCATGCTGGTTGTTGTTCGTTTCAATCGTTTGTTTGCTTTCTAAGAAGATTATCTCTCAACCGGTCATAACTGTGCCTGTTTATCGTGTGGGGAATATAAAAGAATAGCTACAGTTTGGTTTTCAAATCGAATGGTTTTTTTCGTGGTTATTTTATGAAACAGAAAAGTGTTCGAGTGTATAAGAAAAGCGTATCATGCAAAACATCACTTTTTATTTAATGCTCATCGTAAAGCTTTTGTTAGACCTACACGTTTGACTCGATCAGAGTGTAGTTCTCTTTGTGTGTTAAAGGATCCTAAAGAAAAAACAAAATCACGTGTAGTCAACATGTTTCAGTAATACGTTGTTTCGTTATCAAATACTTTACAAACCAATGGAACCTACAAACATACAAAAATAAAATATCTCTCTCTCTGAGGCAGCTTGTTATATTGTTGGTAAAAATGGTGGTGGTAATAAATAAACAAAATTTATAAAAAATGCTCAACCAACACGTTATGCAAACATACACACTTTCCCTTATGATTCATATGAAAATTCTAGCCTCGCGATCACCTACACCCGTAAAACTCCGAAGTGGAAAGAAATGCTTCATTAAAGCATATAATGCTTAGATTTGCTTGCCACTGCCGCCACTGCCATTTGAAAATGCATGCTCGCTGTACAAATTACGCTTAAAACATAAACGTTTGCCTAGCTAACGAATCCAGTATACTTTCGAAACAAACCAAGAAGCAACTCAACATGAAAATTAAAGCCCAGTTTTTCTTTAAACATTCGACAAACTCGCTCATCGAGACGGATCGAAACGCGTAACTTCCCTTCCGCAGAATTTCACTTTCTCCCAGCACTACCGACTGTCACTGCTGATTTCCAAAGCCATGTGACACTCGCTTTCGTCAAGAATCACGCTACTCACAGTTGCTCCTTTCCCCCTGTTTGCGTCGCAACACTAACAATCTGCTTCCGTCGTTTCACGCTCGCCGCCGATCGCCGGTTTCTGATTCGCGTGCGTCAAGAAGAAATATTTTCTGAATGAAAATAAATCATGAAATGTATAATTTTTTACATGCATCCCCTCAACATCAAGCGCGCGCCCGCCCGCTACTCTCGAACTGCTGTCCCTGCACGGGAAGCAGCAGTTGGTGTGCCATTCTTCTACAAATTCGCAGCTCCAATCCACAGTTGCCTGAGTATGCTCCCGCTAAAACGAAGTGTCAAAAATAGCATTTCTCTCGCGTGGAAATTCCCTCATCTTTTGCAACCTGTAGGCCACGGCAACATGTCGCTTCAGACGACCGACAAGTGGCAAGTGTCGCTTTTCATTGATGGTGCATCTGCTTGAAAGTGAATCTATTTTTTTTTTTTATCACAAGCTATCAATGTACAATGTTCTATACATACTTCCAACATTACCGCCATGCGCCTGTGTTTAAAAAATATCATTCTAGTGGTATTTTGCTAAAAATATCACGTTCTCGCACTTATTGATACTAGCTTATGTCAAGTCGTACACAAAAGAACGACCGACAAAAAAAACTACTTGAAGCTTTGCTGAACTCGATAAGGAAACGTGATGTGTTTGTTTATTTATTTACCTATATCTGTCCAAATCATATGTAACTCATTTTACCCATCCTCCCAACCGGGAGAGTAACTTAAACCCCATGCAAATGATCTTTCCCTCTTTCGTTAAAAAAAACAGGCGCCATTTGTTGCCCACTCACAAATGTCTGGACTGGCGATTCACAATTCACCTTTTCATTTCGGTAGATTAGTTTACACACTCGAACGAACGAACGAACGCACCGCACCTTTTGCACGAACTGCTTTTCTGTTTCATAAATGACTGCGAACCCTACTTTACCTGCGCCCCGGACGCTGTGTCGCTGCCATAACGCTGCCAAATGACTTTGAGAAGCTGCACAGATTGTATTTTTGTTTCGCGCTAATCATATACGAATGCTGCAAACTAACCTCAGCATTCTAGCTGCATGGCGCTAGGAAGCAACGCAGTTACTAGTTTTCTGGAAAGAAATATGATCCACGTGAATCATTCGAACCGTGTCTACACTCTTGCCTCTCTCTTCAACGTCATTTCGGCTAGCGTCATGGGCAGGTAGGTGTTGTGTTGGTAAAATATGGGGGGAACCCTAATTTGTACACCTTGCGCGATGTGTAACTAAAGATCGTTAGAAGGAAATGATTTATAAGAGTAAAAAATAATTAAATGCTTTTTTGGACTTGTTAAACCTGGTCTTGCTGGTTCGTTCAGTATACTTAAAATAACATACAACAGTATTTATAGAACAACTATTAAATGCACATGCTTTCATAGGAATTTTCGACCGAGCTACACATGACTCTACTTTGGATAAATTATTATCAATAGAATATTACATTAAATCAAGGAAGGAAGGCAAGTCCTTTTATCTAGCAGAATAACTGAGATTAGTTTATTCTTGTTTAAATGATTCAAATTATCTTTTCATATACATAACTTGAACGGCTATACCTTGTACCTGGTTTTATTATAAAGCAAAAACTATCCCTAAATCAGAAAGATACATTTTAACCAAAATATGCGTTAAACTTCAGCTAATGAATTGATGTGAAAGCTGTCAGTACAAGTGCCGTAAATCTTAATGGCCATTGTTTTAATGCACTTATACGACCGCACATCGACTAAATGAGCACTTAAAGCGAACAATTAAACTGCCAAGATAAGCTTGACGATCGTTTTCTACAGTTAAAACATCCTTGCCTCGCGTGTACACTCGCATGTTGTACAACATAATTTCGGGCACAAGCTAATCCTTACCACAGCCAGATGGCCAAGTGGGTTGTACATTTCACGCAAATATTACGACAATTAGTGCAGAGTGCCTGTTGGCCGAGCGTGCTGCCACCAGACGGGAACGAAAATGCGCCAACTATGCTTCGCCACGCGTAATTAATGTACCGCCTGGGCGTGGACTTCCTAGAGACGGACTTCGACCGAGGCCCGTAGAATGTAAGTAATATGGAACGATTTCAGTTAAGATGTCGGTGTGTAAAACGCAACGGGGCTTAAGCATCTTTCGTGTGACCGTTGCCTGTTTTATATATATACACTCAACATCCCTCCCTGCAGGGTTCTGGCAGTGTTCGAAATCACTTGCGCCAATTCTAATCTCTCAATTTGTTCACATCAGTTGGCGCACGTCATGCAAGAGGTTCAACGATAATGTTAATCATTCTGCCCAAGGCTTGTGACAAGCGCGTACAGCTGAACAATTAGTGCTTACTACTCTAGTCTTGGCTGCCCAGAACTCAACGTTAATGTGCACTGTGTTATTCTTATGCAGTTCATCCATTCAACACCTACCAATCGACTATCATTCCAATAGTCAGGCAGTATGAATGTATCAATAGTCAGGCAGTATGGATGTAGGAAATCGAAAATAGTTCGTCGCTGGCTATTGTTGGCTGCCGTGAAGTATTGGAACATTGGCATTGCATTGCAAAACATCAATTATTTTGGTTTCTCCATTCTGAAAAACCATGCGCCTCCATCGACAAATTCTACCCTTTACGGTGGACAAAAATAAACAACCGTTTATTGATTTTACGGTAAGCGCGCAAAGCCTGACAAAACACATCGCTGGTTCACAAAGTGCAGAGATCGTTTTATATTTGCAACTTGATCATGCACAACACACACACACACTTGTTTATTTTAGGATTGGCGTACAGTGCACAAGTGCTACTCTCGCGACGTCTTACAGGTGGCCAGTTTTGCTAATATGATTGTTGAAAATGTATAATTTTATTAGATCTTATCTCGCTGGTCACTCTTTACAATTCATAATTAGAAACCCCTGGCCGGCGTGAAAAAGTACAAAGTGTATTTATTCTACATGGTGTTTCTTCCCTTTCAACATTCCTTGAACATTCGGTTCAAGGTCTCACATACCAGCGGCAAACATAAGCATTTGGCACAAATTGGTTCGATTTTGTTTCCTCTTCCCCCCTGGGCAATCTGATTGTGTGACCTAGTAATGCTTTCCACAAGAACCAGCCAAAGGGGCGATATGTCGTTAATCAACACTGAGCAACGGTTCTCTGAGCGAGATTACCCGACCACGGAACCTGCACTGTCCTGGTCTGGCAGGAAAATTCAACCCGTTTTCCATCCTTTTAAATCCCGTGTCATCATGAAACGGAGTCGTACTCACTTATACAACGATCAAGTGTGGCGGCATTCATGTGCACTAGCCCTTCACGATCTCCAATTCTGATCGCCACGGGGCACGCGCTACTCTCCGGCAAACTTGTCGCATCTGCGAGGGCTGTAAATGGTGGGCGTACAGGAGCGCAGGATCGAGCCGTTTGGATGCGCCGGGGAAAAGCGTGTGGAAAAGTGTGTCCCCTGAACCGGCACCCGAACGAACCCGAAGCGTCCGACACGAACGAGGTGTTTATTTTTCCACCCGCCGAACGATGGTCGGTCACGATCGCCGACCGGTCGGGGCAACTATTTCTCGACCACATGTAAATTTCCCCGCGAGCGTCAGCCCGAAAACCAGATTTTGCCCGTCTCCCCGTAGCCCACCAGCTTCCCCCACCACACCGGCCAAACAATAGGGATCAGCAGTGATCCAGCAGGGGTTGTTGTTGTTGTTGGCGCAGATACGCCGCACCGATCAAGAGCTAACACATCGCCCGCACTTCTGTTTGGACGCTTCAGAGGAAAAGTCACACAGCCAGGTTGCGGTAGCATAGTAGACGCGCGTTGGATTCTTATCGTGAATGACCACTTGTGTGTGCTTGTGTTTGTGTGTAGTTCATTGAGTTGCAGTGTTGCAGGAAGAAGTACTGCCTGGTGTCACTGAGATTGCTCCTGGGATATTAGGTGAAAGAGATTAATTTTTTACAATATTCCGAACCAATCGTGCAATCGTGTTATTGAATAATATTTCGTACTTTGAATACTTTTGATTGCAGTTTTTATACCGTTGTGAAACTACAAGAAAATATTTAAGTACAGTACCATGCAACAGCTTACATTTGCCAATACAACAGTGTATTAAAATCGGTCCAAAATTAAAAATAAATTTCCACATTTTGCATCGGGCAGAGATGCTGCGATGATGCTTGTATAAAGACTTAAAGTCAAACATTCCGTTCGTTTCACTCTGATTTTGCCATCATCCAAATGTCTCGCAGCTGTTGTCGGATTTTGATTCCGGTGGCCCATTTGTGCTACCTAAGCGTGGCCGGCTCCTCCAGCAAGTGAGTGAACTTGGTCCAACATAGCCGGTTGGTCACGTTTGCAGTCCTCCGGTTTTAGACGCGATGAAAAACGAACCGTTACGAATGAACATTTCTTTTCCGCTCAAACGAGCCGAATGGATGAAGGAATTTTCGAGACCGTAACACCGCTGTTCTTGCGAAATGCTTATGCTGCTTGACTGGGGGTCGGAACAAATGTAGCAACAGGAAGGATATGGGGAAGCATGATTCGAATGGAATTAAATAGTTTAAAATCATTCCCCGGTTCAACGGTGGACCGTGTGCATCGTTAAAGCTCATTTTAAGTGCGTGTAACAAACCGATAAATTTCATAACTATTTATTACCTTTATATAGTAGCATATTCGAAATTATATTGTCATAAATATTAGATCATTCACCTGTGTTTGGAAATATAATTGAAAGATCAAATAACATTTATGGGAAAAGTTGCATCAGAATGGTTTGCTATTTTATTTCGCGTTGCTTACTGTAAAATATTGAACAAACTTATAGAAAAATTACGTTAAGGATTTTCATTCCTACCACGAACGTAAATGGCAAGTCATAAATGAGGGTTGATCCGCACCGAGCTTTATATAATCCTTGTTTTACAGCTTTGCCATTGTGGTGTTGAAACCAAAGTAAAATCATCTAAAAGCTGCTTGAATTATGATCGTTTTGGGTTAGTAGATAATTTTGCTGACGTACAGCGATTAAATCTTTTAATAATAAAATGTATGTAACTACTTTCCCTTCTCTTTCTCTTTGATGCAAAAATGAGAGTCATTAACCTACCTTTCTCATTCATACATTTTCGTGCTTATCCTACTTATTCTATCTTACACATAAAGGATGCTGCATCGAAAGCAAAATTGTCACCAGTACATTCATTTACAAATCCTCTATTAAGAATGACAGAGGAATTTGTCAGCAATTTGTTTTGTTTCTTGTACCAGCTACAATGTCCCTCTACAGTCCCAATACAGTCGTGTTCATCAATATCTTAAAATTCATCATGCGTTACGAAACACGCTGCAGAGCACGTCTAATCCGGCTCTACGAATAATTAATCGCAAGTCTGCACGGTATGCTTGCTTAATTGCTTGTTTTTTTCCCAGTTCGTTGCACTCCCGGACAACCCGTGTACCGATTGTCCCATTCTTCGCCTTGTAAACCATCCAAACGACGTAAATGAGCTATCACCCACCGGTGCCATTTTGTTTCACTCTG
Organism: Anopheles epiroticus; assembly: GCA_000349105.1. NCBI lineage: Eukaryota > Metazoa > Arthropoda > Insecta > Diptera > Culicidae > Anopheles > Anopheles epiroticus. Next base: position 235,933 of record KB669948.1, on the reverse strand, counting down.
TTGCGTGTTGCACCAGCCCCCCTGAGGAAAAAAGGTTTACAAACGAAAAAAATGTGGGGCCACTCTTGGTTTGCGCTTCTTTAGATTCGCTCTGGTCTAGAGAGCAGATACCGATGGATTGTGATCGGATCGCCACCGTTGATTATACCTTCGCGCTTCACACAGGTGGTCACATTTGGAGCCAGCAAATGTTGCGCATTTTGCCCGGGTGTCAATGAGCGAAACAAATTCTGGCATGCGGATCGTATGTCCTTGCAAATCGTGCACGAGCTCTAGTGCTTCTCAGGCATGATGTTTACGGAATGATAAGTGGCTGTTGGTTGATTGAATGCGCTTGGACATTGTTGTTTGCTTCTATCAAACACGTTTCTTACTGGCGTGGCACGTAAACATTTTAAAAGCTGGTGCGATTAGCACACTCCGCCTGAATCATGCTATAGACCGGTGTATTATTTCTTGCGCCAAAACGCTGAGCTCTTATTTACTGGGCAGAGGTTGTGTATCTTATAACGATTTGTCGAGGTAACAAATTCCACCAAAAACTCAGATCAAGTATCGCCGCATGTATTGAAAAACAACTGCGTCTGACACTGATTTTCTACATCCACGACGAGATACTTCTTCGGCTCAGATCACAACACAGACTTTTTTTTGCGGTGTGGAGGCGTTTGGAACCAAATGACATTAATTTTATGCCGCGGCATCAACTCGCCCTATGCCAGTTCGTTAGTGCCGGCGGTTATAAGGGGTCATGCGTGAAAGATTTAGAATCCGACTCTTGACGCGACGCCATGTCCGAGTACAAACTTGTTTTGCCGGAGAAAAATAGAATTTTGGTCTAAATATATAATGCGTTCCATTCTCGCCATCGTAAGAATGAATATAATGGCCATTTTGAAATCGTGAAGAGGTGTCTTGACGAACGAAATAAGAGAGCGAGTGTGTCCTGAGTGTTTATCAACGTGTTGATTGATGTAAATAGGTGAATTAGAATTCTAGAAATGCGACATGAATAACAACTGCCACACGAAAACAACAATATCTGATTCGTAAGATTCGATTTTGTTCAGCTATCGAATTTTGAGTTCTACAGTAAAGACTATCCAAAAGTAAATTGATGCAAAGAACACGACAAAATTACATTGTTCTGAAGGTTTTAAATTTTGTTGAAAAGATTATTATTATGACTTCATGGCATACGCGGACCACATTTTTTCTGTTATTAAACGCTTGCATATGAACAGAGCCCGTCAGAACCCGCACGAGGTAATGCATACCAAATTCGTTATTTTTTTATTTCCCAACTTTTGCTGGGTATTCTTAGCTTTCTTAGACTCCCTTGATATAATACTTATTTGAAATAGGCCACTGTTTGTCTAGTGGTTAATGTTTTGAGCACTTCGTAGGATTCAATAACTTGACAATAATTTATCCCTTGTTTTAGAAAAATAAGTCGGTAGTATTGTATTCCTAGTAAGTATTGTACAGGGATTAACAGCAATAAAGCTTTTTACACACATTTTACGATTTCAAAATGAGGTGTCATATCGCTAAGTTGCAAATCACCTAAAATTCGCGAATAGGCCGGGAAACATGACCTTGATATAGAATAAAACACCTACATGTTCAGTCGTGTTTTAAAACTATTGAGCAGGTTGCTGCTAAAAATTGAGTTTCTGAAGTCGTAAAGGTACGCTGTAAAATACGTCGATGCCCTGCTGCGCAATTAAACTACCTTAGTTTCAGCTTTTTTGGTTGTCGGGAATACCTGATTGACATTAACTATTGCGACCATTTTAAAAGTCTTCGTTTTAACATTTTTTTTCAACATTTTCCGTAGGTTGTTACTGGTTAACTGTAATGTTAAAGTTATTCTATCTTAAATTTTAAATCATTTCAGATCATTTATAACTACTATAACTATATCTCGTATTTCTACTTATACATTACCTGGGTCAGTTGTTCTCTATAGTATTGCTAACAAAGCACTGATCAAACTATTTGTTTTCGATTACGAGAGACTATATAGCAGTGAGCGTATAAATTTATTTTTAGTTAGCCAACATCTAGTCTTGAATCATTTTCTTATGCAAAAATATGTTCACTTTTATATACTATCAGTATGTTTAAAAAATCTACGTTTTGAAATGTAAAACTTATGTAGGTGAACAATTACTTTCAAATCCAAAACAAAATTTGACAAATCAGTGTCGAAAATCTTAACCAATTCGATAAACTGATTCGAAATTGACCACACAACCATGGAATGAACTGTCCGTAGCTTCCTAATTTCCTAGTCCTGCGGGTTAGTGTGTGACCTTGACCTAGTTCTAGGTAAAGGATAAACCGGACAGGTGGCACCGGAATCGAAAAAAGCGCAGAAAGTGTACAAAAAATTACCAAAATGGAGCCAATTAAATTAATTGCATTGTTCGTACCACTCTTCAAGTAAAGCCACAACCATCACACTATGTGTAATTAGTGCCGCACAATTTAATCGCTGCATCGCAAATGTTCAGTGTTTCCCAAAGTCCATGCGGCTTGCCTACATTTAGGCGGTTTTCACCACAGCGCGCCACTACGAGCTTCCTTTACGCCTTCATAATCTCTGCGTTTTATTATTTTTGTCTTATTTGTGTGTAAAGTAGTGTAAACTCGATGGGGAGAGCGTGGGCGAGCTCCGAAATCTGTTTTTTACGAGAAAAATTCGTTACCCGTTATTCATCTTTTCCAAGGGTTCTTAAATTAGCCCACTGGCTCGAGCTCTAAAAGCAAGGCATCGGGGACATCTGTGCAACCGTAACGTGCGAGCATAGCTATAGCAGCGTCGCGTCGTGCACTTTTCTCCATCGTCGCCGTGGAGCGGAGAATGTCCCGCGATCCGACTGACCCCGGCGTGACACCTGTCTCCGATACGTCTTATTAATATGTGCCGAGTATGCGCGCCCCGGCAGGCGATCTCGTATGTATGCGCTCGCAAGCAGACGACACAGCAGAGAGCACACCACTAGCGATGCCTTTGAAATCGCTTTTTGTTGTTAATCGTGCTGTTCAACAGCGCGTTATTTCAAAGCTAATCCATCCGAACCGGACCGGGTGGGGTGTCAGATTTTGAACACGGCCAATGGTAAGGCAGAGCGGGCAGGTAGGACTTAACGGAAATGGGGGACGCGATGTGGGCGACGTGCCAAAGCACTCTGCTCTAACTTTGCCGGGCGTTCGCGTGTCTGCAAATGTCTACTGTTGGTGCTCCAACAGGCGTAGTTGTCGTAGTACTGGCACACTAAAATATAGAACGACAGATGCTAAGCAGTCCCCTGGACCATATCATTCCCTTTTGCACGAGAACTATGTCAATGTAGCGAGCCTGGCGACACTAGCACTCCAACGAATGACCCAATTTCTGCCTGTTGGCTGTATTGTAATTCCCGTGTTTACCACTCTCTATTCCCCAGGCTGTTGACAACGTAGAAGAGCAGGTTACGAAGAGTGCTACCAGCTCCAGCAAGACTACATCGTCGGCCATCTCAGAAAATCATAGCTATCAGCACCAGGAGTCGTACATCGAGCAGGTCTCATCTGTTTCCAAGTCGAAGCAGTACATTCAACAGACTGCGAGTGAAGAGTTTCTGGTAAGCTCTCAGAATGTTAACACTCGCTTGTCAGCTGATCAATTTTAAGCGCTGATTGACTGTATTTTCCTTTCAACAGGTTCGAGAGCGTCTCGTGAACGGCAAGCACGACAGCGTTTCAACCGTTAACAGTGTGCAACAATTGTCGTCTTCCACCAGCACCACCGCCAACAGCAGTGCAACAAACGGCAACGGAACAACCGAACACGACCATCACTTGAACGGGACAACCCAATCTTCGAACCGCTTCCACGTCTTCAAACTCGACCGCTTAAACACACCCCAAACAGGCGGAACGGTAACAGGTAGGTGTGATAATGGAGTTTCTCATCACAAAACTGAAGATAATTCTTCAACTACCCGCTCGCTGTGCTGTGCAAAGAAAATCCATGGACTCATTTGTCGACTATTACGATGTCGTCAATGTCCGTCCATCAGCGGCAGTTATTTACAATCCTGTCAATATAAGATATGAGTCAAGTTAACGCCACGTCAATCAAAGCACGACACATCGGTTTCGTTTCGTATCAACGGTGGCAGTACCATGTCACCCCACACACGGTCGGATGACACATTGTAAACCGCCACTTAATGACGCTCCTTGGCACCGGTACTGCCAGCCGATTCTGTCGATCATTTATCCCAGTGCTTGAACTGGGAAGCGGAATAGTATCGGTAGCCGAGCGATGTGGCACTGTTCGTGCACAGCCGGCAATGTGCGATCAAGCGACACAGATGGTGCCGATCAAGAGTCAAGAGCGCACGAGCACGTGCCGGATGCCTTCTAGAGGAGGTGACGCGATCCGTACGTACCGAACAGGAAAACGACCATCTTGCGCACATTGAATAACGATGAGAATTTAAGGAATTTAAATGGTTTCCTTCGCTTGCGAGCAACAGTCACACGTTCTGCGCGGGACTTGATATTTATTTTCCTCGGGTGTGATGATTTAGCGAAAGATTTATGCACTCTTTGATTGACGGGTGGCAGGGAGGTTGCATGTTCAAACAGAGTTTACGTTAATTGCTTTGTTCGCGCAACTATGTAGATGCGATGTAAGTTTCTTTTACTAATTGCTTGAAATGGACAAAAATTATGAAACATATAATGTGGTATTTTAACTACAAATAAGTAGAAAATGATTCACTTTCTCGAATTCCCATCGTACCGCAAACGAACCCATGCTGAAGAGTTATGTATGATAGGATAGGGACAACACATGTGCTCTCGGTCGCTATTTATCATACAGGCGAGTTAAAACAACACAATCCTACAACGGAGCATGCCAACATACTAATGGGTGTGGAAAGATGGACTCTGACAGTTAGGCGTGATATGACCTGGCATGAATACATAGTTATGCGATTGTATAAAAGTAAGTTGCGAGCAAGAATAAATCTCTCTCTGCGTTCTGAAATCAAACCCGCAAGTATTCTTCCTTCCACTGTAAAATCTTCCAACAATGGGAACACTCATCAAAATCCATGTGGTCCTCCTATTCCAACACGTATCATATGCAAAGATGGATCCGTGGTTCTCGCGGCGTACCGGTCAAAACCGCTCCGGAAACAAACATGTCACATTCCATTACGGCCGACAAGATCCAAGGCAAGGGACGTTACATTTTACACCCACAACGTCTCTTGAGTATCTTTATGATTGTTCGTTTCGTTAAGTAAACAACACTAGAGAAGGAACATCAATTCGCATAACTGTCGCCATTTGTCGTTGCACCCGCTGGTTCGAGTGTGCCGGTATACAGATATGAGCTCGAGAAACAGCTTCGGACTCTCGTTAGAGTCCGGAGAGTGGATTATACACCGACAGCAGGAAATGGACACCAGTCATCATCATTGGCGCTATGATAGTGTCGTTGTGGTGGAGAGGATCAACAGATCTGCAGCAGAGCTAGCGGCTAGGAGTACGATTTATTTTTCTCACTTTTCTCGAAGATGTGACATCTGCTCTAACTACTGCTGCTGGGGCGCTTACGTAACGCCACACAGAATCGTTGGTCGTCGAGTCAGTCGAGTCCTAGGATCAAGGCGAACCGAACACACCAAACAAGATTGCCTTGTTCGGTTCCGTTTGCTGCCCGGCTACTGCAAAAACTGGCCAACCGTTTGCACACAAGGTTGCGGCCGAACACAGATGCCGCCTCTGATCATATATATTTAACTTCGACCACGATACGCCCGATAAAGACGGGGTTTAAACATTCGCTTGTATCCGCTCCAGCGCACGACTTGTTTTCGTTCGCAGATTATTTATCTAAGAGCCAACTGGCATCACGTTCCGGTCATCGTGCCTCATCAAAGCGTTGAATCTACAATTCGACAAACGAAAAATCCAATTGACCAGATGATGTGTAGTGTAGTAGCTAGTTGGATGCTTTTATCGTCCCAGTTGGATCATCGTTTCCGCTCGATTTTTTTTTTTTTCAATGTAAGACAAACTGCAAATTCTCAGCGCCATGTACGCGAAAGATGCTTGATTATTTGCTCTTGATCTCGGTCGCAAAATGAAATTTGTATACGCTGTGAGTTGGATGGCCTTGCGCTGTTGGGCAAACACCCATCCTGTCGATCTGTCCATTGGCTAGAGGCTATTTTAAACATGAAGGGGTCATGCCCATGATTGTCTCAATGTATTAAAAACGTGGCAAGTGGTGCTGGTGCGCAGAAAACGATCGAACATATGCAGGGTGATATGGTTCCCTTTATCACTATCGATGCTCCAATTAGTTTAGTTTGTGATGTGTGCTTACCCTAGCAGCCAAGGCACATTGGAATGATTCAGTAATGAAATTCGTTTACCTGTCGGGCAGGAAGGGTTTTTTAAAGAAGACTTCTATCTCGAATCGCAACAGGTGTCCGATCATCGGATGTTCCCTTTGACTGGGTACAGCATGACAAAACCGAAGGGTCTTGCGGCTTTTCTCATCTCTAAGGGAACTATGACACATCCGCGATCGGTCATACTTCCCGTAAAACATATGAGCGGATAAAACGAAAGAAAATGTACTGTATTCAATCGGCACCCTTCACGAATCTCGTGCAACATCATCTGCTGACGAGACCAACCGCAGCACCTAAGTCAAAGAAAAAGGCTCGGCACGAAAAAGGAGCCCCGTCAGTGGAGCAACGGAAGCGTGAATCGGGGATTTATCACGAGTTGGAGACACCGGCGCACGGTACGGTTCGAGATCACCTCGATACCGATGGCGGAGATATAAATATCCGCTCCGGATACAGTCCAGCAACGTTCGGTGGACGATTGCCGTGCTGCTGCCTGGGGCCGTACGGCTATAAAAGTTCGTCTGCAGCTGCTGTGAAAAGAGTTAGCACTGTTTGCTGCTACTGCTCTCGGCACCAGCGGTTAGCTAGCAGCATATCAACGGCCATCTTCACTTGTCGCTACGGACACAATATTCGCCCACCACTCCACTCCCCATCCCCTTCGGAGACACCCGGCAACACTAAAGCAGCGTTGATGTTGCGCCGGACATTTCTCGAATCGCACAAATTATGACACGCACTGATGGCAGATGATGGAAGATCGTAGATGTTGGCCATGGTTGAGGTGAAATATATGTGGAAATGGCAAGTTTTTCTCATCGTTTGAATGCTAGTACATTTTTACTTGCCTTCCCTCGCAAGTGTGTATGTGTTTCATTTCATTCATTGTGCCTTTTTTCCTACACCTTTATGTATTACAATATTTGACTAAAATTGTATGCCGCTCAAACGGTTTAGTGAACCTTTACGTTGCGATTTCCTCCCAAAATGCTACAATCAATTGACGCAAAAGACACGTTTAAATCATCCTGAAATGCCTCATTCATCACCGAGGGGACAGATTTGTTTTGTTGAAAACCGCCCATATTTTTTCTCACCCATTTGGTTCCTCTTCCAAACCTGCTGCTGCAAACAAGACAAAAATAACGTCGATAGTAACCAAGCATCGTGTCAGCCCAAGAACAAAACCCATTAAATCAACACATTTTATTATTATTTCTCGCAAGAGCGCGCGAATGAACCAGCTGTAGCTATGAAGTACCACCAACTCCGACAGTTCAGTTCTACCCTGCGCTTATATCACTATGGCATAATACGGTGAGAGTGGTATTTATGTGATAAATAACACCCAGTAATGATTATCGCGATCGCAGGAATAATTCCATTGCGTAAGCGTACATCTAACGCCAGCAGCAGATGGAGAGAGTCGGATGAAAAGGAACGCAATCCTACAATGACATAGCCTGACCTTGAAAATATTCAAATGACCATTTTTACCGACACGTACAGGAGATCCCTTAAACTAACATCTCTCCTGGGGCACTTACACTGAACACGCAGCGTTAATGGAGACGCCTGGCCACTTTCAAAGTTGTTGATTATTCCGTTCGCTGCTTGCGCTCACTATGTGTCACCATCGCTGAGATGGAGTGATGCATCGAGACAGCTGTGAAGGTCATTGGTTTGGTAATAAATCATCGTACCTATGATGCTGGTGTACGTTGCAACCAGTTACGATGAAATAATTTGCTACTTTATTTAAATCCTAATCAAAGGCGCAATCCATGTGTCAGATGTTCTTGATGGTACTATGCTTTGGAATTTTGTTAGTGTCAGCTTTGTTTTTGTAAAAAAAATCGGCTTAAAAGGCTTAACATCTTGTTGTAAATATCTACACGGCAGTGTTGTAATATCTACATCTTGAAATTATCGGTAAACATTTACTACATTAAAAGATTTTCATATAAAACTATTTCATTCGAAGGAAGACTGAAAGATCCAAATCTTTCTGTACAATTGTATCGGTACTCCCAATTGTATCGGTTTCTCCAGATTTAAAAACAAATTTAACTTTTACTAACGATATAAATGAGTAAAATCGTGAAAATCTGCTATTTCACACCAATTGCGCTGAAACATATGTCATTTGAAATCAGTGTCATTACGATTACTATTTATCTGTATTACTCATCAAAGTTCAGTTATATCGTGAATGTTCTTACAATGATCATAGTCATAAAATTAGGGATCTTATTATTAAAATGAGTCACCTAAACTTTTTTAACTTTCATAAAAAGCAGGAGAAATCTTATTGCAATGTTTCATATCAATGAATCGAACACCAAGCATTACAGATACAAGTCTTCCTAATTACTACAACTATTGCAAACATTTTGCATCGGTCGAAACAATGAGAAGGGATTAATCCTCCTTCTAATATAATCCTTCTAATATTAAAATCCTTTTAATTTTTTGTATTTTTTGAAAAAAAATGTATTGTTTTTACATTAACATAGATTTTTCAAACTTCCATAAGCAAGAATTTTACACCTCGACACTTAACAAATTTCACGACAATTGGCGTACATTACTCCCTTACTTTGCTTTTCTATCTCGTTTGTGACTCCACTGTTTATTGCCATTGTTGATCAAGGCCTAATAAAGCATCAATGGCATGTAATCGGAATTTGTGAGAAATTCTTCAGGACCGCCCTAATGTTGCGCCGAAAAAGCCGAAAAAGCTCTCATTATCTTTATCTTTGCTTTTGGAATTGTGATCCTTTCATAAAACTAAGCAGCAAAAGTCTTCATAAATCTATTTTTAGCCGAGCTATTTTCATCATGCGAATGTGTGAATTTGACATTTTGTTTTTTTCTCAAGCTTTAGTACATGTTTCAACATGTTTGCAGCCTATTCACGAGATGCATCTGTCCGAATTATTGAATGTTACTTATGATGTATGTTTTGATATTTTCGTTCTGCTGTTTTTGGTAAATGGGTAAAATCATAAAATAAAAACCTAACAGCTATGCAACTAACGTGGACGTTAGGATCATTATCATGTGTAGCAATCCAAACGTTCGATGTTGTATGAAAACTGTAAAACTTGATAGTAGCCAGTTTAACATAAAAAATATCATCGACTCGGCTCATCAGGCTTTATTAGTACGCCATGAAGTGTTAGGCATAGTACGCCATGAAGTGTAGTCCAATTTTAGCTTAGCTTGCGTCAACAAATTACACAAAATCATTCATTGCAACCTGATGCACTGTTGATAAAGATGTTACATTGCCGAATTAGTGCTCACCACACGGACGGAAGGAAGTGTTCATCATCTTCCTTCTCCTCCACTATCTCGCTATCGTTTGCAGACTTACTTTCCAAGTAACTGCAGCAACCTCTAACGCGATTGCATTTATTATCGCCACGGTTCGGTGTGCTCGCAACCGTATGACGTTTGTTCACCGCCGACCAAATGATGAAGATGACGCTTGGTGGTGAAGATGGTGGGAGTTGCCACCGATCGCCACGCACGGGCAAACGGAAAATGTTAATTAAATCACCAGCAAATAGTATTTTAATTAAACCTACTAATTTGTGCCGACCGCCAGCGTTGGGTTGTTTCCCGATGGTGCATCCTATCTCTGTTTTCGTCCACCATGGCTGGAATCGTCCGGCTGTCGCCATCGTCGTTTGCATTTATTTATGCCGCCCTTGTGCGAAACAAAATACCATGCACTTGGTGCAGCGGGGCAGGAATGGCTGGAAGAGGCAATGGCCGAGCAAGATGTGGGTTTTTAACAGCAAAGTGAGTGCTTGTACCTTTTTCATCTTGCTAACGACAAGCATATTTTTATCGACAATTGAAATATACTGGTATTAAATCACTTGCTTTATACCAAAGTCAAATTCGTACATTTATAAATTGTTCAGTTTAATGAAAAGCAATGCTAAAAGATATACTATAAATATTCAACATTTTTTACTATTTTTGACGTTTTTGTTTCTGAAAAGAGAGATCTTCTCAATCTCATCCATATCATCTCTGCCGTTCGACGCCCTATCCTAAATTTCAGTATACAGGTATTCCCGTTGCTGAGTGTGTATGTCATTTACCATCCCCATTTTATTGCCGCTAACTTTCTTTCGGAAGTTCGCTCTGACTCAATTGGAATGGTGGTTCTCTGAACCATCCGCAGAAATGATTGAGCAGCAGCAGCAGCAGCATAGGCGAGAAAAGTAGCATGGCACAAGCAGAAGAAAATCCGGAGGGAAAGTGTGCTGTCCATACTCTGTGGCACGTAGGATTGCGCAGTTGTCACCCGTTTCATCGGCTCCAAAAATATACTGTCAACCACCGGCGTGCGCGACCGCTGACGGGATGATCTCTCGTGGTCGGTTGCCGGAACCTTCGCGTTTTACCTGCTACACACTCCATGCTCTCCCTGGGGGCGGCTGGGTAGGGCATGGGCCCCGAACCAATATAAACGAATGGCTACGACACAGTGCGAAGCTACTGTTACACACCTAGCACACTCACTCGGACGGCGCACACGCACCCGTCTTGTTATAAAAATGCATAAATTTATGATCCGCCCGTTCACCCAATCTTAGCGATCACCCAGGCAAATTCGTCCCGAGCTGTGGCAGAGCAAAATGGAAAGAGTGGTGAAATAAAAATTTCCTACCATAAGCTTCTCGGAATGCTCGAACAGGACGGGGAAGAAGAGAAAAGAAGCGCAGACACAGGCGCCAACGATAGATTCCTTTTCTCACCCCTGAACAGAGTATCTTGAAGGTGAGAGCAGCAGCAAATGTAAAATATCTCGGCGGAAATGTACCCTTCACGGTTTGATTCTCGATTAACGGGCTGCCTAACTGGTCGTGATTTGACAAACGTTGTACACGTGCCATCGGACACGTGGTTAAATCAGGTGAATCATTCCATATTCCATTTCCAAATCCTTCGAACGACGAAACATACCGCCATCTCAATCAAATCATCCAGCTCAGTGGCCCTTTTTTTGGCTTCGCTACTTCCGATTGATGGCGTCATAAAACGGGGACGGCCTGAGCAATTTCCACTTTATTCCCGTGCTAGAAGCAAACACCATCGCGAACCGTTGTCACATATACTCAAGTCACATCCATCGTCCAAATATCTTTCTCTCTATCTCTCTCAGAGCGAACACCTCTCCCTTCCTCTCCCCTCGCCCTTTTTTGTTGGATGGAATTTTTGGTGCAGAGAGAGCGTTTTTAGTGACAAAATTTGCACGATCGTTCGACAGCGCCGTCCCACTTTGGGCATCGTTTTTTTTTTCAACGTCCCACCGGAAACGTCGAAAAATTCTAAAAAACAACTATTTAGCGACACAGGAAACATTTCAACCATTGGTGTTCGTGTGTGTGTGTGTGTATGTGTGTAAGGGAAATGGCATTACTTTGTGTCAGTTTTCACCGATTTCCACCACGACGATCTAACGATCGCGATGATCCCCGTCAATCCTGCAGCCCTCTACTCTAACGCTCGTTTTTTATCTTTCTCGTACTTTCTCCCTCACTCTCCCTCGCTCGCAATGCTGACTGTCTCTTTTTGTGTTAGCTCCAAAAATGTGTCTTCCCTCCCTTTCCGAAGTGATATGTATCTCGCACCGTGTGTGCATATGTGTGTAGGAGAAGATTTACACACTTTTATTTTTTTTCCACTTTTCCCTCCATTGGCCCAATGGACAAGGAGTTTTAGGCCGAAGAGGGGGAGGAGGGAATGAGAGAAGGACGGGGGCAGGGATTTGGAAAAAAGAGCAAATCATAGCCGATTGCGCTCAAAAATACCGAATCCGCTCGGACGAACGTGCTGGTGGCAAGGCCGGACGGTTTCGGCCCGGTTCGGTCCGTCGCTCCACTGGAAAGCTGAAGCTGAAGACGAGCTGTGTTTCGCGGGCCTCGGGCTATGCTGCAATGCTTCGGAATCGCGTGTCCGGCCGCCTGTTTATCAGTTGACGCTCAGTATTCAGCTCAGTAGCACGCTTACGGCGGAAGGCTCAGGTTGCGCTTCTTTTTTTTTTTAGTCGGTGCGGCGAATGCTACACACTCCACACTGCCCGTTGACCGTCGATCGCACCGTTTTTTGTAACGATCCCGCGCATCACCACCAGCCAGCAGCAGCAGTGAAGCTTGAGTGAGTGTGTGATCCGTAACCCCTCAGCTGGCTTCGCTCCCGCCCACCCCTCACACCCATCCAGACACCGACCTGAGCGTGTCTGAGTTTGTGAGTGTGTGTGTGTGTGTGTGCGTTTGTGTGAATGTGTGACACATCCTTGATCATTGGACAAGGAGAGCCCAAGAAGTAGAGCAATTGAAATAGTTATAAGCCCCTGTCCAATTGTGCGTGCTGTGTGAACGTGTGGATTTAAGAGCAGAAATATTTCCAAAAAATATTGAAGGGATTTAAGGTTGCCCTTGTTTTTGCAAGCAGTGAGTGTGAAAAGCGAGAGTGAATCCGAATGAACCGGAAGTGCTGTTCAGTTATTTTATATTAACACCCATCGTGCAGCGAAAAGCATTTGTTGACGAGGACCTTTTTAGGGATAGCAGTGACAAAAACATCTTGAAACTGTAATTCATTCCCCGTCGGGTGCAGATCAAGTGTCCCTTGTGTCCTTTCATCGTGTCCTTTGCTAAGCGCTTCCATTCTTCCCTTGATCCACCAATTTGCCAAGCGATCATGCTGCCAGGATACTGTGTCGCCGTGGTGTGGTTGCAGCTGTTCGTTTTAATTACGCTGCAGCACTAATAGAGTTGCATAATATTAAGCCAAAATCCGGATAACCATGCGGCTGAACGCATGACATTAAGTTTGAGGATTTATGGAGGCTGCTCCAGAGCGTGCATCCCGAAAATGGAATCGCAAAGCTCTTCCCTGCTTGCACACTCCTTTGCACTGATGTGTCTCCAGTTAGTTTCTGTAGTATCATAAGGATCCCCGAAAAAGAAGAACGTACGCCATTTTTCCTACGAAATGTATTTTAAGAACGTTGTGCATTATTTGTTTTTCCATTTGAAATTTCGCATTCAATTCGGTTCGGGTCTCGCCGATTCAAAGTCGTAATAAATTCGACAGCTGCTCCCGCACTCCACATGAGATCGCTGCTCCCTTCCTACTACTACCCACAACACACACACACACACACACACATACCGCCCGACCTCCTATTTACAAGTACACACATACACAGCCACTGACATACAAACACAAGACTGGAGGGATCAAGGCGTCCTTCACGATACAGCATCCTGGACGCATCCTGGCGGTTTTGGTGGCACACGCTGCAGTGATTATCATTTCTATCGGTTTTCTCTAACACCCAAACTGCTATCCACCAACTGCTCCAATCGCAGTGGAAAGTGGAAAATGAACGTATACTTGTAACTAATAGTCTAAGCGAGCAACAGAGAGAAAGTGTTCACGTCAAGTCAGGATCGATCAAGGACGGATCGCGTGATCGAAAAACTGAAAACGATAAATCCCACGAACCTGAGCCCCCTTTCCGCTCTCACCGCACGATTGTTTAGCTTGGCAATCCCCTCACTGACTTTTATCACGTCTAACGCCCTTAACAAACCCGCCTCCTCAACTTCCCTCCTCCAACTCAGTTCGACAGACCGAAAGTCCGTTGTTTAGCGCCCGCGCGACCAATCATGTGGAGTGACGACGAGGAGCAGGGAACTGAACCGGTTGAGGCGACATGGGAAGAGCACAGTCAGTTCTATCGAAGCTTTTCGCGCTTCATGTCCGTGTCCGAGCACGATCGGCGCGAGACGGTGCGGGTGTTCTTCATCGAGCAGGACGTGCCGGTGTTGGAATCCCCGGATATCGACTTCATCCCGACCAACATGCTGAGCGGATTCTTTCTCCATACGCATAAAGGTAATGCTAACGAGACGAGGACGTGTGACGGTCGCAAACGTGCTTGCGTGTGGGGGCGACTCCATGTTTCTTGTAAAACATTTCACCACAAACATTCTACACATCTTTTACTTTCTTTTCTTTAAACAACACAAACTCCCTCCAATCGCAAGTCACGCTCCATAAGAACGGTCTTATGCGCATGCCAGTGTTAACCAGGCTTATAACTACACATACTGATCGACGATTAAATTTCATTTGAGCAATAAAACACATTCTGCAACGACTCATTCGCCGTCGATCGAGCGCACGATCCTCTGCCAGTTGGCCAACACTGTCGAACTCCTCAGATGCAACAATTTATAATGTGCCACGCGCTCACACCCCACCCAAAGTAAAGTGGCAAATGTCAACACTTGGCGCGAGTCCTGCTCTGCCCGTGCACTCTGGCACAGTATCCAAGCGTCGCGTGCCGTGAGATATTAAGAGACTTGTTGATACCCAACGGGTAACACACTTCAAACTAATCCCAATGTGGCGAATATCAGATCAAGCGGGCCATTTTAAGGCCTGTTTATCGTTGTCGATAATTATTCAGCACTTGATCGGCAGTTTTGAGTGGTAGCAAGCGCCAGACTTGCCGTCTCACCAATCATCCTCGCTTACTATGCGATGCAAGATGTGGCTGAAAAATCGTATCCACATTAGGTACTTAAAATAAACACCACTCTTTCGTTCTTGTAGTCCGAACGGTCGAAGGCTTGTGAGAAACGATCTTAATGAGGATGCTTGAAAGTGAACAGAATGTTCAAAATGCTTCACAAACAGCAACGCATCGTACATTCCGATCAACATACTTTATTCTTTTTTGTGAACAAACACCATTAATGAATCTTTTTCATTAATCCATTTGAGATATGTGAAATAGAGAATTTAAAAAAGTACACCACGAAGCCACAGCAGTCCACTTCAATCTTGTCTGTGCCACCTTATATTTCATGCTTAGTTATTTCAACACTGCTGGGGCGGCATTCACAATCATAATTTATGTGAAGCACAGCTCTCGAAACATACTACACCTTCATGGCTCTTCACACATTTCAGTCCCATCGCAAAGATTAAATGATCGGAACGTACAAAGTATGTGTGTGTGTGTGTGTACACATACACGAAGGCCAGTGGTGTAACCTTTCGAGCGTTCTGAAATAATAAATTTTACTTTCCATCCACCACTGGATTGTGTTGGAAGCTGCGCATATCTATTTTCACCCATTACCAATTCACGGGTCAGGGATTTTCCCATCGGCTTATGCTCAAAACCTTGCCTCAAAAGATTGTTGAGCATACTCGCACACAAAATCGCAGGAACTTTTCAACGATTTTTCGAAGGGTGCGCCTGGTACTTTGTACCTTTGTACGGGCAACCTTTTTGGAATAAAGTGGCTTTTCCTTTCATTGGAAACTTTGCCAAACAATGGTTGCAAACTTACACTATTGAAAAATCCCTTATTTTTAAACAAACTAAAGCAACCTACCAACTCTATACCAACGCCGGAGCAGACCTCGTCATGTGTTTGAATGTTTCCGTGCAAAGCCCGGGCGGAATAAATTGTACATTCGATCGAACATTTTTTTCCCGAATCGAAGCTAAACAAGCCAATAAAACCTCATCGGAAGCACAAAACTAGCGTAAACAACTGGTGTGGTGTTTACTTGCTCCGCTTCATCTTTATACAAACGGCTTATGATTGCTGGCCCCGTGGCGGCAGAACCGGAGGAAGTAACAACAGGTGGAATGTTCTGCCTTTAAGTAGACTATACATAAACGTTTGCTCCCTCGCGGCCGGAGTCTGTCCGTGCCGACAGTCGCGGGAAATGGTTTAAGTGAATAAACATTTGCTGTTTTTATACGATCTCGCGCAAAGTTATGCTGTCGCTTGATGATCGCTTAGCTGAGTGAAAACAACGAAGCATGCGTTTTGCTGCATTAGTCGACCACTCCATATTCTTCTTTCTCGATCGCGTCGTCCCATCGATGTTTTTTTTTAATGTTCTAGAGCTCTAGTGTAACCAACGCCCACCAGAACATGGATTAACAGTGTCGGTAGCACCGATTCTTACTATTGTTTTTCCGACATGAAACGACACCACGACACACGGCTACAAGACGGACATCGTTTCCGGGCTCGAGACAAAAGAAAAAATCTTCGACCCTGGCGCGTCACACGCGCATCCAGTAACGCTCTGAACAACCGATCTTTTACAAATAAACAAACACCCGGAGCGAGGCAAAACAATACTGGCAAGTGGGTGTGCTACTGGCCCGAGGGATAGGACGTTTTCCTTCGACTAATCCTCCATAATTCCGACGATGGTTCGATGATGGAGAATCGAGAAAATGGGTGGCCAAAACACGTTTTGCGTTGATTTCACTTCGACGTGCTAATGCAATCCCGGGTGAAGGAACATCACGAACTGATGGAGTAGATGGAGAAAAAGGTCTGAAAACAAAAAAAATCTGATTTGAGATGAAAAACACAGAAAAAAAACTCAAAAATAAACCATGACGACGAGATCACCAAAATGCCCTGCAGTGATGTGGAAGTGTAAATGTGTAAAGTGTGTGTATTGGTGCCTTTTTTCACGTTTAGTCACCCATGGATGATTCTCTGGAGGACGTTGGATCATTGGAGTGCGGTGCGAAACGTACGAAGGCCAGTCCAATTTTGTCGTTCGAAACGCACTGCTTGCTGCCAACGGTCAGGGTACCAGGCATATTATGGGCGGAAATAGTATTGGTGTATCATCACGCACAACATCCTCCTCCCGCACGGGGAGCAATGCTCCTCGGGCAGGGGTGGGTCCACCAACAGCATTTCGGAGATCCATCCAAATAAATTGTGCCAAAAAAACAACAGGTGTACCCAATATGTATCCCAATGTTCAGTCCCAACCTCCCCCGACCTGCCTATTTCCTCCTCCTCCTCCTCTTCTTCCTCCTGCTCCGTTTTGACCGCAAAAATCGACCGAGAAAGCACACGGTTCTGCGCTGCAGGCAACGAACGAACGGAGAGATGGCCGCATGACGTCGTCGGATCAGCGACTAAGCGGGAAGGAATTTTTATAAAAATACCCCTGGAATGGATCACACTTTTTTCAACGTTCATTATGAGATGTGATGGCCAGAGCGATGATGATGGTGATGATGATGGTGGTAATCAAGAAGAAGAGAAAATACAAAGCAAAGAAAAAGGAGCACGGGAATGACTGAGTGAACGTTGCAGATCGCCTTCAAAAATAGGGGAAGCACTCACTGTTGGGGACGGTTGTGTAATGTTTTATTTTTCCCTATGCCCTCGCCAGTCCACCAACGGCGGTGGTGGTGATTGTGGCGACATCCTTTTGATATGTGTAGGATGACAAATGTTCCGGCAGGGGCGATCGTCACGCTTCCACTGTCAGCTTCTCCTGAACGTGCAAGGTCTTTTGAGAATGGTTTGGTTTTCTTTTAATTAGAACTCAACATTCGTTCAGTTTCCCTGGGTCCGGTTTGGTATTCGTCCTACGAATCATAATTTTATTTTTGGTTTCATTTTGCTGGACGACATTGTTTCCACAGTTATTCTAAACAGGAAATATTTTAAAAACTGTTATTTGCTATGTTCATACATTTGCAAAAATTTGTACTGAGGTGTTCAAATATGATATCAAATAAAGTAATCATAATGTCGTACCTTGTATTGAATCTTTGTCCAAAAGCTGCGTATGGGTATGCTAAGTCACAGAAAGCCAATGCACATTAGTGCTTTGGTAGGCATTAACCCTACAAGGATGGTTGTGTCAACCAAGAAGAAGACGAAGAAGAAGAAGAAGCTGCACAAAAAATGGTGTGCAAATCCCATTCGGACAGAACCCTCGTAGTGAGGAACGAATATACAACTACGGGGCTCAGCATCAATAAGATTTATAGGCCGAAAAAATGATGGTATGACCTAGGAGGCCATTAAGTAACAAACGTGATTTATCACATAACTCAAATTCACAATTCAGTCAAGTTCTCGAGTCAAACATTATTTACACAATTTTATGGTATT
Organism: Anopheles epiroticus; assembly: GCA_000349105.1. NCBI lineage: Eukaryota > Metazoa > Arthropoda > Insecta > Diptera > Culicidae > Anopheles > Anopheles epiroticus. The sequence continues at coordinate 217,500 of KB669948.1, read as the reverse complement.
CATCGTGACTTTGGGCAGAGAGTCTTAGAATTTTGCTATACAATTTTAAAAGTTAATACAACCTTCATTTGTCAATACACCTGTTAAGAAAGTATTTGTGACAGCTCATTAGAAGAATATCATATTAAGATTTCCAATAAAATAATAGTTAAGTTGTTTTTCTTTTCGTTTTTTTATTTCTATCTGAACCGTTGTGCTATATGTAACATTGACTTATCCGTAGCGAGTACAAACAGTAAAAAAACATTAATAGCCAGGTTTCACTCAATGAAACGAGCTTTAAAATGACTCGTTTGCGCAGGATCAAAAATTTCGATGGATTTAAAGAAGCAAGGAAGTAAGAGCTGAGACAAAATGTGAAGAAGAACTTGAATTTAAACATCAACATAATTGGCAGAAAATTGTTAACTTTAGTTAATCATTAACCGTAACTCATTTTCACATTGTAATGAGCACACTTTACATTTGTTTTCCCTCAGCCGAAGTCAAGATGCCGAGCGGAGAAGTAGACAAGCCGGTGATCGATGACAACCACGACGGAACCGTCTCGATCCGCTATGACCCCAAGGAGGAAGGTATCCACGAGCTCGCAGTGAAGTACAACGGCGAGCACGTGCAGGGTTCTCCGTTCAAATTCCATGTCGACTCGATCTCCTCCGGCTACGTAACGGCGTATGGACCAGGTCTAGTGCATGGTGTTACCGGCGAGCCGGCGCAGTTTATCATCTCCACCAAGGGTGCCGGTGCTGGTGGACTGCAGATGGCCGTCGAAGGTCCCAGCAAAGCTGATGTGAGTATGCTTTCTATTTCCGCCCATCCGCATCTTCGCTAACCGCTAAACCACTTCCTCACAGATCACCTACCATGACAACAAGGATGGTACGGTTTCGGTGTCGTATTTGCCGACAGCCCCCGGTGAGTACAAAATCTCCGTTCGCTTCGGTGACAAGCATATCAAGGGTTCGCCGTATTTTGCGAAGATCACCGGTGAGGGGCGCAAGCGTAATCAAATTTCGGTCGGATCGTGCTCGGAGGTGACGCTTCCGGGTGTCATCAGCGATAACGATCTGCGATCGCTGAATGCTTCGATCCAGGCACCAACCGGGCTGGAGGAGCCGTGCTTCCTGAAGCGCATGCCCACCGGTAACATCGGTATCTCGTTCACGCCCCGTGAAATTGGTGAGCATACGGTTTCCGTAAAGCGGCTGGGCAAGCACATCGCCAACTCACCCTTCAAAGTGAACGTGTGCGAACGTGAAGTGGGTGACGCGAAGAAGGTCGTCGTCACAGGCAATGCGCTGAAGGAGGGCAAAACTCACCAGGACAACGTGTTCTCGATCGACACGCGCAACGCCGGTTACGGTGGACTGTCGCTCTCCATCGAGGGTCCGAGCAAGGCGGAGATCCAGTGCACGGACAAGGACGATGGCACGCTCAACATCGCGTACAAACCGACCGAGCCGGGCTACTACATCGTGAACCTCAAGTTTGCTGACCACCATGTCACGGGGTCGCCGTTTACGGTGAAGGTTTCGGGCGAGGGCACGAACCGACAGCGCGAGAAGATCCAGCGTCAGCGTGAGGCCGTGCCGATCACCGAGGTGGGCAGCCAGTGCAAGCTAACGTTCAAGATGCCTGGCATTACATCGTTCGATCTGTCCGCAACGGTCACGTCCCCGGGAGGTGTCAGCGAGGATGCCGAGATCCAAGAAATTGAGGATGGCCTTTACGCGGTGCACTTCATCCCCAAAGAGCTGGGAGTGCACACGGTTTCTGTCAAGTACAAGCAGATCCATATCCCTGGTACGTATTGCTGACCCAACGCTTGCCGTTGGCTCTTCAACCTACAGTGACTTGAGTTTAATTCGTGCATCCCTTCATTCCTTCCAACTGCTAGGATCGCCATTCCAGTTTACCGTCGGCCCTCTGAAGGATACCGGAGCACATCTGGTCAAGGCTGGTGGTCCGGGTCTAGAGCACGGTGAACAGGGTGTACCGGCTGAGTTTAATGTGTGGACGCGCGAGGCTGGCGGTGGCACTTTGGCCATCTCTGTTGAGGGTCCCAGCAAGGCAGAGATCGAATTTAAGGATCGAAAGGATGGCTCCTGCGATGTTTCGTACGTCGTCAGCGAACCAGGTAAACTATGCCGCAATGGACCGCCATTCCTGCGTCCCATACATGTAATTTTGTTGGTACTGTGTCTTTTTTCAGGCGACTACCGTATCGGCTTGAAGTTCAACGATCGCCATATCCCGGATTCTCCATTCAAGGTTTACATTTCGCCGGCCATGGGTGAGGCCCACAAGCTGGAGGTAGCTCAGTTCCCGACTGGCTGCGTGCAAGCAGACAAGCCGGCCCAATTTATGGTCCGCAAGAACGGTGCGAAGGGTGAACTTGACGCAAAGGTATGCAAAATTCCGTAGAAAATTACAAGCGACTGAACACTACCGTTTTATTCACCCTTTGCATTTCCACCTTCATCAGGTCGTAGCTCCCTCCAACAATGAGGACGATTGTTTCATCCAGTTGATCGACCAAGACCAGTATTCGGTGCGATTCTACCCGCGCGAGAACGGCATCCACGCGATTCACGTCAAGTTCAACGGTGTGCACATACCCGGCTCGCCCTATCGCATCAAGGTAGGCAAGGACGACGTCGATCCGGCCGCCGTGCATGCCTCGGGTAAGGGTCTCGGCGATGTCAAGACGGGCGAAAAGACCGATCTGATCATTGACACGTGCAATGCCGGTGCGGGTACACTTGCCGTCACCATCGACGGTCCGGCAAAGGTGGCGATGGACTGCACGGAAGTGGAGGAGGGCTACAAGGTGCGCTACACGCCACTGCTGCCCGGTCACTACTATATGACAATCAAGTACAACCAGATGCACATCGTCGGATCGCCGTTCAAGATCAACTGCACGGGCGAGAGTCTCGCCGAAGCAGGCGGCCAGGAAACGTCTTCAGTTATTGTCGAAACCGTGGCAAAGGTCTCAAAGGGTGGCAACAGAACTGGCGTTATTTTGCCGATCTTCAAATCGGATGCCAGCAAAATCCAATCGAAGGGAATGGGTCTCAAAAAGGCTTACATGGGCAAGCAGAACCAGTTTACAGTCAATGCCGGTGATGCGGGTAAGCGCAAGCTAGCCGACCCAACTCGTTTCCAACCACGTGTGATCAACCTATCTCGCTGTTTCTCTTTCCATTTGCAGGCAACAACATCCTTTTCGTTGGCATTTACGGACCGAAGGGACCGTGCGATGAGGTCTTCATCAAGCACACAGGACGCAACCAGTACACGGTCAACTACTTGGTTCGCGAGCGCGGCGATTACATTCTGCTTGTTAAATGGGGCGACGACCATATCCCCGGCTCACCGTTTAAGGTTGAAGTTTAAAGACCGTACAGCCGTACCTCACAGACGCCATATTCGCCCGCCCTGCCAAGCGCCACCTGGAAGCACTCTCAAGACCAACTGTTTCTGTTACCACACCACTTATCTCACGACGACATGTACGACACGTACGACAGCATGGCCTCTTTACACCCTTCCTCAGATTCTTTCACCATCATCGCCCATCCCAAAGGCTTCCTTCATTCATGTTTCTGTTGTGTAACATCGCAAACCCTCTACACAGCCTGCCCTCACATTTTAACGGCAAACTGAGTCCGAAAAAGCCCTTACCGTGCATGCTTTTTTATAAGAGTGAGGTTAAGTTAAAGAACAAGCGACTTTTATCCAACATGTTATCATTTTATCGCGTATCTACAAACGTTTTACCATCCAACCCCTGTTATACTGGATCATTCGGTTAGGAAAGTCGGTATTAAGACACGCATGCGCGCCTCGATCGTAAGGTGCATCGTTGTTCGTTATTTTATTTTCATTTTAATTATCGCTCACCCGTTTGTCATTAAGTTCTGTCATGTTCTATCGTGCAGTAGAATTGTTCAACTTGTTGTTTTCAATTCACGTAGATGAGTATGATCCGCTATTTTAAAACATCAAACAAGCAAAAATACGGTGGCAAACCCCATTCAATCAAGTTAAGTGTTTATGTTTGTATTAATGTCTTTATACAGTCCGTATGCGAGTGCGCATTCACTCAACCCTTTTCCACTATGCAGGAGCCTTTTAATTTTTATTTATTATGGTTATGTTCTTTGTATTTTGTTTTTAGTTCACTGTTCTTACCCTAAAACCCACTACCTGGTGGATATTACGATCACAGTCTAAATAAGGTTTAAGTAAAAGTTGTCAAATCGAAACATCAAAAAAGAAACAAAAAAATAAATAAAGCGATTGTGTAAACGATTTTCTTCCTGCGATTATGGTTCTTTTTTTCAATACTCGAGAAAAAAAAACGAATAGAAAGGAGCTGTATATTGTTTAGCAACTAATGTATCTGTTTTTTTTTTCAACCGAAAAACCACAAAAAACAATTAGAAAAGCTTAAAGCACAAGCTAACATATGTAAGCGCCGTTAAAGCTAATCTATTTTTCTTTCAGAGTCCACACGAACAACAGTATGAAGATATTAGGGGCCGTCCATCAATTGCGTAACGCTCATAGGAGGAGATGAGATTCTCTCAAGCATTACTATTTGATACATAGGTGAGAGAGGGGGTCAAAAATAGGAAATTGTAGAATTATGAAAAAGATCAATGGCCCTACATAAAAATAACTATACTTACCAGGTTATACCCAGTCATCGATCGATAATTGTTCATGCCTGTCATATGGTTCGACTTTATTTCGAATCCTGATCGAGCTACATGCCGTTACCTCATATGCAGACCTGAATACCCTGCCATAGGTTCACTATGTTTAAAAAAAGTTCAGCAGCTTTGGCAGACCGTGACCCTGCGTGAGGTGTTGTTGTGCTACACAAGAAGAAGCAAATTGCTTACCAGAAATTGGTTGACAATGGATAATAGACAAAAACTAATTTGTACTAACTGTTATAATGTAGGATATTTTTATAGCAAGGCCTTTCCACGGAGCAAATAGTTGTGTTCCATTACGAAATAGAATGCATTTTTCTCATCACTAGTGCAGATTGAATTAGTAGACGATGATGCTAGACTGTGATCGGTTTCGGAGATTCCTGTAGCAAATGGCCTTCTCTTTTTCGTCCTCCAGCAGAAGCGTTTTCAAACTAACGTACATTATTGATTATGTACATCAACCCCTGGCAGCAAAGCATAGGAATTGACTCGGATAATTTATTCACAGCCAGTAAGTACAACAAATACAATTCTTATGGCTCAGGATGTCCCTCTACATATCTTCCCAGTACCTTTGGGGGGGCGCGCGTCTAGTGACATACTGGGGTTTATCCGCGCCTAAATACCTTCTATTGCTTTCTCGACTATCTGGCTATCTCTGGCCTGGAATGTACATTCCCTAACTGAATCACCATGCGCCTCCATTAGTCCGAGGAAACACAACTAATTTCAGAATTAATACAAGATGTTTTTAAAAAGGTTTTAAAATATACTGTACATTTGTAAGTGATGGTTGTTGCAATAATAATGTGCGGGCAGGATTCTGATCTAGAAGGACAAGTAATCTGAGGGATTTATGCCTATAGAAAAACACCAGTAACACCAACAATAATAACACCAACACCACCAACAAAGTATTTATTGTTGGATTAGAAGCAACGTTCAATTTTTTTTATTTGCGTATGAACTGCTCTGCTATGATTTTATAATCTAAGGGGAAGATCTTATTAAGCAGATGTTTAGAGAAATTTGAAATTTCTTTTTCTATAAAATTTAATGAACTAGATTAAAAGGTTAATACTTGCAGTAACATTCAATAAAATCTATCAATTTTTTCAAAAGACAAAGCAAACAAAAACTATGTTGACCAAAGAGAGTTCCTTAGCAGCATACCGGGTGCTTGTTGTACGAGATCTAATTTAACAAAACAGTGTGTTTGAGGACATTAAAACCAGTTTAAAATAAAAGGGAAAGGAAGCGAATTCAAAAATGGATATGGTAAGAGTCTTCTGAGACAGCTCATCAAATTACCGATAAATAGGTGTTTACTGTGAAGATTAATACTGATAGAAATCCAGAGTACTTAAATCACTTTTGTTACAAAAGAGTATATGCAATGGAAGCATCAAATGTCTGTAGCGACTGTTTTTTTATGTCTGTGAAGGTTCTGGGGAAAATAGTATACAAGAAAGTGCCAGAATCATAAAATCAAATCCATCATACGCTGATAATGTCGCTTAATGGATTTAATGCTCATGTCTATGAAATTCGTTCGTTTCAGTCATAAGTATTATGTGCTGGTCCGAAAAGAAAATCGGAAAAAGACTATAATTATCATAATAAAACTTTAAGAGCGAACTACGACATCAGATTTTAGTGAAATGGTAATTCAAAATAATCTATACAAATGAACTTCATTATTTATCATGAAAGAAGGTTATGTAAAAGGAATGTATCTATCTTACGAATCATTGGATCGTTAAATATTGCAATATTTATTAGGAAATTGTAAACCAAGGAACGCACCTGCTGAAACAAGGCTAAAAAGAAACTAGTTACTGAGGATCATAGTTAGCCTAATAATGAACTAATTGGCAGTTTGATATTTCAAATGCTCGAAACAAGGTCTTGCATACTGGGTTGTTTAAGCAAGATTTTACTGATGAACTACTACTGGTGAAGAAAATTAGAAACATCCGATATGGGTGTTACAATATCATTAAGCTGCATCTAGTAGGCCGGATGCCACTGGCAACTGATGAATCTGTCGAAACGGTAATCACACAATCTTGCAATAATCGAAAACCTTTTTTCAACACTCAATTCACAAACATGATCCGTCAGAACAAAATAAAGTTAATTTATTTCTAAACAGCTGTTTGATGATTGGTTTACTGTTTCTCATAATGATCGCTATTACAAAATAGCACAACATCTAAAGAAGTCTTCATTGCAGTATTATCAAAATGGTTTAGTAGCGCACTAAGCTTGGATTCTTCTGTTGAGAATCTGTTAATTCAAACAACAATCACAAAAACAATACTAATAAATAATATTAGATCTATTAGTACAAGACCTATAGCGCTGGCTTCTTTTCATGTATTAGACATGTTCAAATTAATACAAATTGATTTGTATGAGATCCAAATGTTTCAGATGTTTTAATACAAGCAAACTTGGCACCCCCATATGATTGCATGGGTTTGTATTTGTATCATATGTATTAATACAAAATCTAGAGTGCTGGCTAATTCTCAGTGTTGCTTATATTCTTCTTCTTCTTGGGTGGCACAACAACCGTAGTAGGGTCAAAGCCTTCCAGAGCACTAATGCGCTTTGGCTTTGGCTGTTTTTCTGTGACTTAGTATGCTCTTTGCAGAATAGTATCATGCATATGGGGGAGCTGTGACTTAGTGTAAAAATAGCAGAATAGTCAACCCTGCATATGGAGAACGGCAGTTGATCGAATGGTATTCGCTACGACCCGACTTTAACAGGCCTACAGCGATACTGCTTGCCCATCGAACAGGCTCGCCATTTTGATTTTAATCAAAAGGATGAAAGATAACCTACGAAAAAAGCACCAAAACCAATTCGAAACTTCACCTCTCTGTGACGAAATCTGATTTTAAAGCCGATGTTATCTTAGCATCTATGATAGAAACACACACGACACAGACACTTATGCACACTGAAAATTAAACAATAGACTAGAATTTACTTTTCCATTCAAATTATCACTAACGAAGCGAGCTTGATTTTCTTCACCAGCACAACTATTTCAGTCAACTATCAAGAAAGGAATGAATGAAGCATTCTATGTTTACTTTGATCTCATTGCTTTGGAGGCCTCGTTGGTTTGGCTTCCAACAACAATGACGTGATGCAGAAAAATGGAGGTTTATCCTGTTATCCTAGAGCCATTTCAGATGAACAGAGTGTAACCACAAGTTTTAACTTTCATACGACGATTTTTTACTACACAACCAATCAACACACGCTTTTGAAAGTGCCATTTCCACGAATGCAAAAAAACCGCTTCGCTTTCGGAAAACGGTACAACTGACAACGTACCGCTGTACAAAATAAGCAGAAAAACAAGAAGAAGACACTCGGTTTGACGTTTGGCAACAACCTGTCATCCTACCCATTCCCACAACACGCGCTTTGATTGTTTACGTACATCTGCGGTCAAGAACCGTACCGTTTTGTGCACGCTTCGGCTGTCGGTTCATCAATCCGTTTCACCATGTCCAGCTGGAAAAAGGCAGCTAAATCGAACCAAAAGGTTCACCGTGAGCGGGCTCAACCAGCGGCCCGGTCGCATCTGGGGCTGCTGGAGAAAAAGAAAGACTACAAGCAGCGCGCAAGAGACCGCAACCAGAAGGAGGCCACACTGAAGCTGCTGCGCAAGCGAGCCCTGAACAAGAATCCGGATGAGTTTTACCACCACATGATTAACTCGAAGATCGAGCAGGGCGAACATCATGAGCTGGATAAAGGGGACGATTTTACCAAGGATCAAATCAAGCTAATGCAAACGCAAGATTTTAAGTACATCGCGATGAAACGCACGGTAGAGGCGAACAAAATTCGTCGCCTGCAGGGCCAGCTGCACATGACGGACGTGGTAAACGAAACGCCCAACAAGCACATCTTTTTCGTCGAGGACGAGCAGGAAGCGGAAGAGTTCGATCTCGCCAAGCGACTGGACACTCATCCCGATCTCATAGGCCGTCGGTCGAATCGGCCGAGAATGGAGGATCTGAGCAAGCTGAAGCTGGCCACGGTCAGTCCGGAGCACATCGAACGTATAAATCAGCAGCGTAGCGTCTCGTACAAAGAGCTGATGCGACGAATAGACCGTGAAAAGGAGCTTACCGTGGTACAGAAAACACTCGAGATCAAGCGTGCACTGAAGCAGAAGCGAGCGCTCAAGCCGAAGTTGGTTGCCAAGGGAACGCCGAACCAAGCGCCACAGTTCAAGTTCAAGTTTGAACGGAAACGATAAACAAGTACGTTTTTGGTTTGCTTACTTTTATATTTAATCTATGTACAAAATGCAAAAAAGTGTTGCATCGCGAATGCCAACGTTATACGCAATGTTAAATAAAGAAAAAACACGATTGGAAGCATCTGTACGCCAACTTTCGCCTTAACTGTAACAGAATATATAGCTTAAGCGATATGTCGCCCATCGGGTCAATCGAAATCAACGTCATAATTTTTCGTCTCGTACTGATTGTCGAGAGCGACGGGCCCGGTCCCCTCATTGACCAATGCCGCCAGTTCGGACGCATCGTACCCGAGCAGCTCGCGCAAATCGCACACGAATTTGTACACGAACCGTTTGCCGTGCACCTTCGAGATCATGTCCCCGTCGTAGTAGTAGCGCAAGGCACGTGACAGCTTCTCGTAGTTCATCGTCGGTTTGTTCTTCCGTTCGCCCCACAGCTGGGCGACCTGTTCCGGATTGCAGAGCTTAAACTCCCCATCACTACCTGCGGAATTGCGACGGAAAGAAAATCAAAAACAAGTCGGTTATGAAGCCATAAAGAAAAGGAATGCGTTGCGTACCTATCCACTGAATAATCGTACGGTGTTCCCGGTCGGTTAGAATTTCCAGCAGAAACTGCCACAGCTGTATCTGTCCATTGTTTCCCGTTCGATTGCCACAGTAGCTGAATTCATCTGCAAAAGCGATGCATTACTTTCGTTCCTTTACACACGTGCCTACCAACTTACCGTTTCTGCTGCCAAGGGTGGCCTTGGGGAGCTTCCGCCGTATGGTCATTTCAACAAGGTCCTCACCATCGACCGGTTTCTGCAGCGTGGCCACGATCTTGTGCTGTCTCAGCAGCTCTAAATGCATCCAGAACAAACCACCCGGATCGTTCGGCGCCTTCAGCTTAAAATCGTCCAATTCCAGCTCGCACAGCTCCTTCCCGCTTATGCTCCAGTCCTGCAGCTTGATGCCGTTCAGGTTAAACGTTCGCACGGCCCACTGGATCCAGTGTTTCACCTGCGCTACCGTCCATTCCATCGGATCGTCCGGAATGTTGAGACGCTGCTGGTCGCGCTTGAACGCACTGTCGTACACCCAGGGCAGGGAAGCGGCCGATTCATCGCCCATCTCCCCATCCGACTCGTCACAATCGTCCAGCGAGTTATCCGCAAATCCCATCAATTCCTCCTTAATCGTGGGAACCTGCTTCATTGCACTCTTTTCGCTTTCGCTTCGCCCTCCTTGCCGTTCCTTTTTGCGCTCCCGTTCACGCTCCTCCGCACTGACCGAGTTGATGATGGCCGCAACGGCATTAGCCGTTTCCTGTGCCTCCTTCGTAATGCCTTCCGTTGTTCGCGCCCCGGATCCATCGCGTTCACTGCTACCGGGAGTGTCTTCTGCTTTCCCTCCCTTGGTGCCTGCCGCTTCCGCCTCAGCCACAGCTGCAGCAATCGCTTCTGCTGCAGCCGCTTCCTCTTCTGCCGCCCGTTTCGCAGCTGCGGCCGTTTCCGCTTCCTTTGCTGCCTGTTCAATTTCCCGTTGGTACGATTCGAGCACCTCGTCCGTCGGTTTCAGCACGTCCGCAATGTTGATCCGGTGCTTGGTTGGTTGTACCTGCACGTTAATCTGCACCAGTCCCTCGCCCTGCACACACTGGTCGACGAGGTTCTTGTGCGATTCAAGCATGGTCGAGCCTTGCAGCCAAAACTCGTAGTGCTTGAGGGGGAACCCGATCCGCCGCTCGACTAGCCCCCGCAGGGTAGACAGATTTTCACGCAAATCCATATGCACCACAATCACGTCGTCATCATCGTCGCCCAGAAACAGGTCGTTTCCGGACTGCATGAAATCGGCCGTCATTAAACCATCCTCCCCGAGCGGGATCGGCAGGTCCGGCACCTCCAGCTTTATGTTTAGCGGATCCATCTAAGCCACCTTTTGTCGCACTGTATTAACTACGTTTTCTTTCCTTTTCACCACCTTTTTGCCACCGCAAACAGGGAATTGATGAGCGATGCACGTCCCTCGCGCACGGCGAATGTGTTTTCGTTCGTGTCCGCGTTTTGACATCAAAACAAAAACCTGTTTTCCAGCGAACTGCCAGTGCGAGCTGTCAAAACCGGAGCAAGCGCCGCGATCACATATCACAAAATGTAGGATCGTTCTCGTTTGCGGTTTCCCTTTTCCCGTTCATTTCTTTATTTTCTGTTCTGTAAATGTGATCGACTTTAGTGCGAGTGTATTATTTTGGAGAACAAAAAGCAGCGGGAGAAACGATGTCCAACGATGCAAAGACAACCAACGTGGAGGAAGTGTTACCGAACGATGAGGATTTGGGCAAGCGAAACTGTCGTTGGAGAGAACTGGTCGGGGTAGGCTGGGCTGTGATTGTGCTGGTAGCTTACAATGCTTCTAATTTCCTGGTATTCTTTTCCCCATATCGATTGCTAGAAATTCGAAGATTCCACCGAAGCGAACCCGTCCGACCAGAGCATGGACATCGACATGGCGATGGTGATGCTCGATCAAGAGATGACCAACGAAAGCACGGTGAGCGACATTGTGGAAGCTTCGTCCTCCGAAGAAAGTGCCGAAGAGGACCCGGAAGAGATTAAACTGCAACTTCAGAAAGCGGTTCCGTTGCGGCAGCGCCAATGGGAAGCCAACGGGCTGAAGGAAATACTGGACGACAACGAGTTTCGGATGTTGAGCCAGGAAAAGGTCGAGAATTGGTTGCGAAACCACATGCACACCATAACCGGCAACTATAATGTGCACTATCAGACGCAGCAGGTTACCACGGTAACGGAAACGCGTATGGATGCCGATGCCGACTCACTCTACTCAGTAGACACAGCGCAGTACATTCGCTCGAATAAACAGATTAGCAACAAGCTCAAGGTGACCACCATGATCAAACGGTACTCGGTAACGAGCTCCGTTCGTCGTCTTACCACCCTCGGCATCGGGCTGGATGAGCAGCAAAAGCAGGACGCGCAAGTAGCACGTTTGTCGCTCCCAGCACCTCGAACTCGAAGCCAAACGAAGGAGATGTACGATGCACTCAAGAACGAGGGTATGCTACGGTACAACCCGCCACAGAAAATATCACCCGAACAACCACCGAAGAATCAACGCAATAGGCGCAAAGTGTTCAAAAAAACTATTCCCCGCAAGCGACCGGGTGCGTCCTGCAGTGCAGACCGTTCATTCCAACATTCGTCACCGGGCAACCAGCAGCAAAGGCAACAACCGTTCGATCGGGATCAAATGTACGCAAAAGCGTTGGCAGAGTGTGCGCGGCTAAAGAAAAACAAACCAGCCTACCGGCGCAAGGTGTCGAAACGGTTTGCCAACCGGATGCAAAACGCTTCGTCCACCACATCCTCGTCCGACACTGACAGTGATGATGTGTTTTTCGCTCCAGTATCAGCTTCCTCCCGCCTGAAGCAACCCGCTGCAACACCGCAAACCAACAAACCTCAATCGCCATCAACACCATCCATCCTAAAAACGCCGGAAAAAAACGTCTCCCCGAGTAAAACGTCGCCAACGGAGCGCGCCATACTGGAACCGTTTCAATCGATTACACTGAGCGCTTCCAAGCGCGCCAAGCCGGCCGGTCCGGTTTGTGCTAAGCCCGGTCGCTCGGGCCCAGCTAAAAAGCGTGTCGGCATCCAGCGTGACGGTTGCTACCACGAGGAGGGATTGATCATCTATCGACCGAAGACGATCCGGCCAAACTGTCCCGCTACCGAGCGGATCAATCTGCGCGTGCACGATCTCACCCTGACGGGCGTCACAAAGCAGCGTCATCTGGACAAATTTCAAGACTTTAACTACAACATTCATCCTAACTCCACCGTGTCCTTTTACCCGAGCGATTCGTCCGACAGTTCTGAGGAGAACGGTGCGGCAGGTGGTTCCGCATCGAAAGGGAAGCTAAACGGCACAGCAAACGACACGTCGTTGGACGATGACGATCCGATCCTCACATTCCGTCCGCGTGATACCAATATGCTGAACGTGGTGGAAATTGTCCATCGTCGGAAAGTTACCTGAAGTCTGACCGCGTCTTGTGCCTGAACACGCGCGGGAAAACGTACGCATGAATCTCTTTTGTTGAGACTAGCTTTTTTTTTGCCAATTTAATACCGTCTACGAATTTCTAATGAAGTAAAATAAAGTGAACTGTGTTTTCAATTGTGCCTGACAACAATCGAGTAAAGGGGGTATTCATTGTGAAGGAAAGAGTTCACGTATTGTTATTCCTAGGATCATCTCTTATTCTACTTTCGTATGACGTATTTTAGTATGTACTTACTTACTTATCGAGTGCTACAACCGCTTTGCGGTCTTGGCCTGCTGCAACTAACTCCGAAACCGCTCACGGTCTCGTGCCGTCGTCTGCCAATCCGTTATCCCGGCCTTGATGGCGGACGCCTCAACGCCTTCTTCCCACCTAAGTTTGGGTCTACCACGTCTCCTCTGTCCATGTGGACGGTCTAAGAGGACTTTACGGGCTGGGTCGTCCGATTGCATGCGTATAAAATGGTCAGCCCTCCGGAACGGCCCAAGGTGCAGAACAGGTGCACAAATAATTATTTCATTAATGCGGTGATGCCTAGCGCTTTTGCGGTGCTGCGCATGATAACCAAACTTTCTTTCATACAGAAGCAAACAAACAAAAATCCTGTTGTCGAGCGGTTCAGTTCCTTTTGAGAAATGAACGGGCTCAATCCGCTCCCTTTTTTCGGAACTGTTTTCCCTTCACTTATCCTGAGAAAGTCACATCAGTGGCAAATTTGAATGCATCGAGTAAATTACTAATTAACAACCGATGCATCAAAATCCACAAAAAGGAAACGGTGTCCCTTTGGAAGCATAGGCCTTCCGAACTAGGCGAGGAGAACTTACACCCGTTTCCGGATACGTTTGAATCACATGCTACTTTGGAATCTACTACCATCTACTTTGGAATGCGTGCTATCTGCGTCGAATCACGAGCAGTATGCTTCGATTCGCGTACCATCACGTTTAGATGCGTTCCAACACGGTTGAATCGCGTTCGACTACATTCGAATCACTCTCTGCTCTTCAATGAAGAGTTGGTTTCAACAATCTAATCTTTATACTGAATCCTTTCGATTAAATGGGAAATGAGTTAGTTGAAAAGAATTAAATTTGAAAGATTGCATTTCTCTAACATTCATGAATATTGGAAGATTCCGTTGAATTACAATCATCATGTGTACGATAACCAAAGTGTTAAAATAGATTCCTTCGATTCCTTCGATGGCGATGAATCTTTAGTTGTTCAAGGAACATTTAATGATTCATATATCTGAAATTGATTTAACCAACACTAGACTGGTCCTTACTAGATCCGAGTGAGTTTCTTATTAAGATGATGATTTTCGGATGAATTTTTTGATAAACAAACTATAAAACTGGTATAAAACAAACTTTTGTAAACTTGGTATTCAAATGCACACAAAAATATATAGAAGAGTAAGTAGAAATCCTATACAAAACATGCAACGACAACTACACCACGCAATGGTTACGCACTACAAAATTGTCTTAATTAAACACACTACTTACTAACTCCTCCGTCTCCGTCCTTCCCGAAACCGTCTGTCGCCTTCTAACATCACCAAAAACCGTCACGATCATCAATCCACCTCCAGCTTTCGGAAGCTACCGGCCAACCCGTACGTCGAGTTGTCGCTTGCGCCCGTGCACCCATTCAACGGCTCCTTCAACGAACCGACCGAACCTTCCTTAGCCGCATCCGAGTACATGCTTAGGTTTACCGACATCTCATCATCCGCCAGCAGCCGATCGCGGTACGCCTCGAGCTCCACCTTCCACAACCGTATCATCTCCGCCATCGGCATCTCACCACCGTACTCCTTCGGCAGCAGGCGCTTCTCCATCTCGATGTCCTTAATGTCCGTGTACAGCCGGATGCGGTTGCGCAGCTTTTGCGAAATCAACGACATCCCAAAGTCCACGGCTACCTTCATCGCTGGATTGATGTTGCACCCGTACATCTCCCGGTGGCGCATCGGTAGAATTTTTTCGCCGTTTTTCGCAATCCTTACCGCTTCCTTGATCGTGAACAGCGTCAGGTACGGCAATCCGATACCTGTGCCGACACCGGCATGCACGTAGCCACGGATTTGGTTCTCCTCGTTCGCCATCAGCGTTTCGTAGCAGATACCGTGTATCTTCAGCATGTCCGCATTGCTGTACTCACGCAGATCGAACACACCCGGGCGGTAGAAAATCACACGCCGACCTTCACGATCGCGCTCTGGCAAAGCAAACATGTACCTAAAAGAAGAACCCCGAAACGACAGGGATGAGACACACAGTTATCCTCCTACGGTCTTGCGCTCTCACTTACCCCTGGTCAATGAGCTTCGCCATCTTGGGCAGTCGACAGTCCAGATTTTTAAACGCTCCCTCGAATGCGTTCTTCAGCAGTACGTACCGTTCGATGTTTTCCTGCACGACCGGAATTTGAAACTTTTTGGCACGCAGGAACTTTAGGAAAAAGTTGGCGTCTGTGGGGAAGTGAAATTAGTAACGACATGACCTCCGCAAAACGAGCAACTGCACCTTACCCATGCGAATCTTGACGATACGAGGATTCTTTTCCGCCCATTCGCGCAACATCTGAAGCGCATGGTCACGTGTGGCTTGCGTTTCGCGCAGCTCCTCTTTGGCGATCAGGCGCAGCTCGTCCGACAGCGTGAACCGGTACGCGTCCGCCTTCGTAATGGCTTTCGTGTTCTTCATTTTGTGTGTCCTATGGAAGGTAGAAGAGTAAATTAATTTTAGATTATTCATTTCACAGTTTTACAATACATAAAATACTACATGCAGCGAGATTGCACTACTCTCCTTGTGAGCGTGACATTTTCTACGCAGAGTGAACAGTGTCTCTAATGAGGTTTGTACGAATGATTAGTAAGAAATAACAAGAAATCGTGAATAAAATCTGTTTGATAAATAAAAAAAACAGTTTAGATCAATGAATCCCTAAGTAGTCTCTTTCCAGAATTCCAGAAGACTTTCATAAAATAATTACATGCCTTATAAGCTCATTTTAGGTGATTCTTTTTTATACAGGAAAGAGTTCAAATTTTAACGAACCAGCTATTGGCCGATGGGCCGGCTCGGTGGTCTAGTGGTCACGGCGTAGAGCTGTCAAAAGGCCCCTCGTCGGAATCTCATTCGGACCGCTGCCGCCCCACTCCCCATACGCAGGATTGACTATCCTGCTACGGGCACACTTAGTCACAACCCCCTATACGCAGAATTAACTATCTTGATATGGATGGGTACACTCAGTCACAGAAAGTGCCAAACCATAGTGGTGCTCTGGTTAGGTTGTGACCCCACAGGGGTAGTTGTGCCACCGAAGAAGAAGAAGAAGCTATTGACCGATAACTAATGAAAAGAGAACTCTAAGTAATATATTTAACAACCTAACTTGTCTTTGAACCCATTCAAAGAATGGGCCAAACCCATAATTGGGTGTAATTTAGAGCAAAAAGGATTATAGCAGCACCCATACGTAAAATATATTAATTATACAAAATACAGACGATGAGCAGCACAATTCAAACCAAACACTTGGAAATTAAACAGCATAGCATGATATTAAACAGCATAGGACAGCTTCTCGATAATACTTTCAAATCATTGAGATTTAAAAAAAATAAAGAATTATATTCTTCGTTTATGTTTGGATATCAAGATTTTTGGTTGAAAAAATTCGTGCAAAAACTCACTCACATCACTCCATTAGGTTTAAGGTTCTTCTAGAGCAGTGGTTCCCAAACTGTTTCTCATTCAGCGCCTACTTTTTAATCACTTTTAATGGTACCGCCCAGTTTAAGTAATTTGTTAAGCAAAATAATTTAAACATGTTAGTAAATCGTCCTTTTTTGTGAGATTTCGAACACCAAAAAACATTTAGTGTGAATGATACATCTATTGTTTTTTTTTTTATTTTGAATTCTGGCTCAGGTCAACTTAATTCACAAATTACTTGTGGCCGATTACTTACTAAATCTTTAATTAACATCGTCATGCCTAGTAAAAGCATGTTAATGTTAATTTGGTGTCTGTATTTTCCAAAAATCTTCCACAATTTTGAGATGACGTGCTAGCAAGAGTTTTTGTAGACAAACATATTTATTCGGCATTTAAACAAAACCCTATTGAAAATCTCATTCATTTCATTTATTTAAACAAAACCCTTTTGAAAATCTCATTCATTTTATTTTCTTAGAAAGAAAAGTACCATTCACAAACTAATAATTAAAAAAGTGTATCATTAAGGAATTATAAATTTAATACATGACAAGTTTAGTTATGCGTTGTTTCAAACAGGGAAATAGAACCAAAGAATGGAACGTGAATTTGTGCCAAACAAACAACAAACTTGGTTGTGAAATGCTTAGACTTTTCGTGATGCTATTATTTTCATCTTTTTCATTCATTTTCATTTTCAATTTTAAACTTTTTATTTTCATCTTTCAATTGTAAATTTACAGTTAAACCTCATAACCTCCTAGTGAATTCAAACTCGATAGTTGAATTGTTTTTTTTTTTCATAGTGACGGCCAGGCCGTATTGTTATAGTTGAATTGTTTGACAGCTATGCAATTATGCATTAACAATCCAAGAAGCCATGCATTATTAAGCGAATTGCATTTATTATGTTCGCTTTTGTTAAAAAAAAATGTTTTTTGCATAGTTTTTCAATGATTCTTGCTTTTACGACTCGCCAGCAAGCAGAATTTCTATAAAAATAGGATTATTTTGAAAAAATAATGTATCTATGGTAACAGAAACAAAGAAAGTGCATCACGCACTTTCATGATGCTGTTGCGTTTGACAACCTTATAGATTGGCAAACGAGCCAACTATTGAGGTACCAATCATCAAGTAACCCAGATTAAAAGGACCCAACTAGTGAGGTTCTGCTGTACTTCGATGAATTATGGCTACACCCTGCAAACTGTCTAAAAAATATTTACGAAAATATGATTTAAAAAGACATGGAATACTTGAAATGCACTAAAATTAAATGTGTTCCAACGCCCACTATGGGAATCACTGTTATAGTGTGACAAAATGACCCACGTAGTTTCAAAGCTTACCAAAAAGCACTTATTTTCTCTGAGTCTATGACCGCTAGACCACCGAGCCGAACAAGGATAATGCGTTGTTAGAAATTTGCCAAGCAAAAGAATAAACTGTCAAACTAGTGAATAGTTAAACGAAGGAATTAGCGCATTAGGTTGACCAATTTGGCACACCATTTCACCACCATTTGGCCGCTATCTCCTAGTTTACCCAAAACGGATCCTCATTGAATGTAATCCTGTCGGGCTTGTTGTAACGGACTAACTACAAACGGTTTCGATTATTATGAAATCATCTAATCTTTCATCCCTTGTAAGCAAACCCGGGGAGAGGACTGTTTTAATCGTGTACACCGCGCGTAACGGCACATTTTTAGCGACTGTCCGAAGAAAACGAGATCTAGTTTCTGGTGTGCCTGTGGGCGACCTCCTATTAGCTCGGCATTAGCTTGACATTTGGTTGTATAACCGTTCATCATGCTTTCAAAACCCAAAACTGATCGAATGATTGAAACCACCGCACCGCAGAAACAAAACACGATTGCGACTAACTTTCCTCTTCCTTTCATTTTTTTTTTGGTTTCACCGTGCCCTGATTGTTTCAAAACTATATGCATACAACGCCAAACGGACACGCTCACTAAACGGGACTGTCGACTGGCCACGTGTTCACGCATCCCATACCGAAGATGGGGGTTCGATTTCGAGGGAATTTTGCAGTTGCTATTTTTACACAATTTTAACCTCACTCTTTTATCAGATCTCTGTTACAATGATTAAACATAATATCACCAACGATTCGGAACTACGCACATTTCCAACGGACCCATGTTGCTCGAACCAAAATAATCGACTGATGCGAATGTCCACCACACCACCGCGAAGAACTTGCGAACAGTGGCACAAAAAGCGATCCCCCACTACCTCCTCCCCACTACGCCAACTCTTTCACTCAACCCAATCAACGGCAGTTCAATGTCACCACCGGTAGTAGACCAGTTTGGAACTGACGTGCTTCGCGGGTCCAAAATTCGGCTTCTTCCCTCTCCGATCCCGAACAACCACCAAACGACGAACGAAAGCGAAATTTTGACGCTGGCACACGTACGCCCTTAAAGAACCCGACCGGATTCCAGAAACGGGTTTATTGCAGCATCACCAAAAGGATCTTCAAGCAGGGGTGTATCAGGGGCGGCAAAAAGTTCATTACAATCACACCACAAGCACGGTCACGATCACTTTGCCGCGGAATCCTACTCTCGCTCGATAGCTCACCTGAGTATATGGGTCAGCGGGTACACGATCGTCTGCGATCATGTTTCAAGATTAATCGGTAGCACTGTTTAGTGTGCAATGCCCTTCTCCACCATCCAGACACATTTTTGCTCTCCCACAATGGGCGACATTGCGCAAGAAGCAACCCTACTACCACACACGCTGGCGTGTCACAAATCAATCTGTGTCGGACTAATAATCAATTTTTGCTTTCTTTCATTTGCAAACCGCACACAACTGTAGTGGTGTGTGGTGATTCAATTCGTTGTTTTTTCAAACACCACTGGCTGGCTTTGGGTTCGCGGTTGCACTGTTGCAACCCGTGCGAGATCTGACGGCCTACCCAGAAGAACTCGGACTTCTTGACCAGTGCCAGACCATTATGCACACAATCGCGGTGCAGCTGTTTGCTCAACCATCGAACAAACAAAAGTGGCGTTCCAGTGGCGTATTGCCACACAGACACGCTGCAACGGCGGTGAAATGAACGGTTTAGCCGGTAGTATTCCTTCAGTGTATGTCACTACTAATCTAATATCTTTAAAGCGTGGATGATCGCACGACACGAAATGGGTGTTGCCAACATAGGCAACAGTAATTTTCATTGCATTATTGTTTGTCTGACTTTTTCGATTATGCTGCATGAAGCTGCATTCATTAATTGTGTTCAATTCAACAGACAATCATGCAAGTAACTCAAGATCCTTCCAGAAACAGATGATGTTTCGAAATTTTTCAGCGTGCTTGGAAATTATACAGACGAATGTTAACAATAAGGATTCTCATAGTCTCATACAACAGCAACAAGCAGCCAAAATATTTGGGACAGTTTGCACCAATTATTTGGTTCGGTGATCAATGTGAATGCTATATTGATCGTTCGGTCTGGACTGGTCCGGTCTTTTCAACATCATTAATGAATTTTCTGGTGCTTCTATGAAGTTTTAATAATGAGATGGATTTTGGATTATTCTTCGGACAATTTTTTCTAGAAAAACACTTTAAAATAATCGTACGTTCCATACATTGCACGTCGAGGCTTACAAAACGCTGACATTGACATGTTAAAATTGAAAAGTCTTTAACGTGACCCACAACACATTGATGGGACCACTTTATCCAATACTAGTGAAACATTTAATAATTGTTGTAGTATAACAAATCTCATTGGCACGTTCCACAAACTTAATGTAGCAGGAGCGTCAATCGAGTTGTTGAATAGACCAGCTACAAAAAGACAAATGGACAATCTAACGACGATAAGGATTGAAACCATAAAAAGAGACATGTAGTAATTTCCGTAAGAAGGGCTAGTATATACAGCCTTCCAGGAAAGTCAGGTATGACTTCGTATGACATACTGGCAGGCAGGACAAGACTTGGTTGAACTTAGCCTTGGCAAACTCTCGATGGAAGGGTTCCTTATTGCCAACGATATCATAGAAAGAGTCGCACTGCTAGACCACTTAATATTTAAAAGGACAATGTCCTTAGAGTGTGCACGAAAGTTACTATCTGCTACGTTAAAGTAACTAGCTTAATAGAATTGATTGTTGCCAAGGAGAAGCGTTGTCTGTAAGTTGCATTTATCATGCGGCGATTATTAACCATAGTAGTTCTATAAAAATAAATTTAGCACAAGCGTAATTCAGTCACTGATGCAAGAAGATTAAAATCAACGCTCAAAAAGTCTAGACAGTTGTTTTTTTTTGTTTTTGAGTATGTGTAGTTTGATTAGTTATCATCGTTAAATTTGGCCTAGCCAGACCTGAATGGTGATGGGTTGTATAAGGGGTCATTCTTGGCCATTCTGAATATAGCGGGGCCCTAAGCATTTGTAATAACAATTGTCCACTTTGTGCGATAATTTTGATTTCAATCACTATGTAATCCAAGGAGGCCATCAAAATGCTCAACTTATCGTGTGACGCGTTAGATAGACTACGTAATCCAAGGAGGCTGTCTTAATGCTCAACATATCGTTTGACGCGTTGATAGTGAAATTAAAAAAGAGATTTTGGAATTTTAAGCACATTGCTTCAACTAACAAACGCCAAGATTATATTTTTCTGAACGATCTTTAACAAAATCATAATACAAATCCTTTACTACTAATCAATGATGATTATGGTCCTTTATATGGCCATCTAAATAAAGATTGAAAGGGTTTAAAAAAACATTTTTACTGTATTAAATCAGTGTTGATAAATTTTGCCGAAAATTAACGATCCACAGTTTCAAATCGATGTTGCGTATTTTATTGTAAATTGAAATCGATATGTGATTTAAAGAGGCACAGCGATCGTCTTCCTGGTCTTAGGAACGCTTGAAAGTCGATTTATACTGTAAACAATACAGCTTACAAAACTATAAGTTGTTGGTTCGGCTTAAGGATCGGACACGTTACTTCGGTGCCAGCCTGAATTCAGTCCTTCAATTTTGCACTCTTGCCAAATTACCAAAGAAAACCATATCGCAAACGAATGCCGTTACCCAAAGTCTGACCCATCTGCCAAGCAAATGGTTAGATCTTTACGGGAAATAAAATATATTTTTTTTTTGTTTAACGCCAACACTCTCACATGTGTTCGATATTCTATCACTCAAAACCGGTTAATCATTCCAAGGGTAAAACCACTAAAAGAGTGCCAATCGCCGACGGAATAGAATCTGCGCCCCTCTTCCGGGGTGAATGGGTTTTCGTTTTCTTATCGGGTTATAGAACTCTAGCTCTGTGACCCCCAACCGCAAGGCTGTCTGGGGGAAAGGGGGGGGGGGTGGATGTTACCATGGTTCGAATTTTAATTTACATATTTAAAATATTATTTAAATCTAGGTAAGCTTCGCACGTGTTGATACATCCGCTATATTCTACTACCCTTATCTTAGCCAAACTTTGTCACATGAACCGGTTTGCCAAAAATAAAACAAAAAAGAAGAAGGAACCCCCTCCCCCCCCCCATTCTCAAACACCCACATTTTGTAGTCTCGTGCAGTTAAATTTTAAAGCACTACACACAAAAACTCAAGGAAAGTTCCGGCTTTGGTTGATGAACCGAGTGGGGCGTGTGTGTGCATAATCAGGTTGGTATAATTTATTACATTTCAGTTGATTCCTTGAAATAGTTTATAGCACACGTGGATAAAAGTTTCATTCTTGTAAGCGATCAACTGTAGACTTTTGTTCACAAATATTGAGTTACATTCCTTTACTTCCATTTTGTCGCTAGGCCTAGCTAAAGCTGTAAAGCTCATGAGCACGAGGGCATGGACACATCCACGAAGGATAATTTATAGTCTGAAGTGCTGCTGAAAATAATACAGCAATGTGCACAAGAAATGCAAAATGTAAAACCACCATCAACGCCATGGTCACCAGGTGTGCATCACAGCAGCAGGCTTGTTGCCGGTGGCCTGACACACGGGCCACATTGCCCAACATGCGACTGTTGAGCACTGTCCCGCCGTTCGACAAGATGCACAGCACTCTCTTTGTCCTCTGCGCAAGTCGCTTTCGTCAGAGGCGAAACACCCGGCAGCGGGACGTACTCCACTCCAGCCCAGGATTCACTCTCGTTTCAAGGTTACGCAGCGTGTCCAAAGGGCAAATAACCGTTGTTGTTTCTCCGGTTTGCGCAACCTCTCTCCGAAGTGCGAGGCGCAAAACTGTGCGCGGAAAGCGCAAGTTTCGCTTGGCCTGCATTGCCCGATGCACTTGACGGTCACATACCATCAGTATTATTACCGTCATCCTGGGCACGGGCAACACGGCTGTTGCAATGTTGCCTTCTTGGGCAGGGGCAGGCCTGTAATCAACGCGCCACTCGACATGAATTAGAATGAAATGTGTTCCGGGGGAAGAAACCAGTCCTTTGAAGGCTTCTCGTTGCGGGTGGGTGCTGCAGCACCATAGGGGTGGGCAAATACCCGCCCTAGTGGCACTACTAATGGTGCGCTAGTGCCAGAGGAGGGATGCTGCGTCCCCTCTGATGCAAACGATCATAACGCTGCGGGCGATCATATTGTTGTACGTTCGCCGCCTTCTTTGATGGATTGACGAACGTTGTAAAAACGTGAACGAGTAGAACTTTTTCAGTGAGCTCTCTCTCTCTCTCTCTCTCTCTCTCTCTCTCACTCTCTCTCTCTCTCTCTCCCTCTCTCTCTCACTCCCTCTCTAGGTGCTGCGCCCATGTGCAGGTGCATTATTGGCTAGGCATTAGGAAAGTTATTAGTACATACAAGGTAAAAAAGTAATAATAAATCTGTAGGTCTTTCTGAGCTAAATCAAGAAGCAAGAAGTAAATGACCAAATAGTACTTCTCGGTTGGCTTAACAAAGATCTCCTAGGCCAGTGCCCTGCAATTATATCTTAATCTTAAGCTTTATTCAATTTCTTTTCCGTAGAAACGCCAAAATAAAAAATTTTCCCAGTGAGTTCCTAGTAGTTCCTATAAACATTTGTTAAAAAAAAATCTTTAGTAAAATAATAATTAGTTTCTTTGATACTTATGCAGTCTTTGTTGTTTGCAAAAGAGTAATGATTTTATTATAACTTTTTTAATTAAAAAATTGCGACTAACAGACTCTTGCCGAATAAATTAAAAATTAAGACAAACTGAACAGTAGCGATTTGCATATAACTTTTAAGAAGGAAAAGGAACTGCCACGTTTAACGACTGTATTGCAAATTTAAATGCCCAATACGCATTTTAATCCAAGCGCATTTGTTTTTTTTTTGTTCTGAATCCAAAGATCGTTAATTTCCTCATCCTTCAGATCCTTCCACTTTGCCCTTCGATCAGAAATTTTTGAGTTATTAAATCAAACATCGATATTGACGTAGATCTACAGTAAGGAGCAGAAATATTGTATTTTTGTATTGATACTTGGATATGTGTTGTGTTTGTTTAACCATTTTCAAACGCATTATATTTACTTATGAAAGTTTATAATTC
Source organism: Anopheles epiroticus (assembly GCA_000349105.1). Classification (NCBI taxonomy): domain Eukaryota; kingdom Metazoa; phylum Arthropoda; class Insecta; order Diptera; family Culicidae; genus Anopheles; species Anopheles epiroticus. Next base: position 193,088 of record KB669948.1, on the reverse strand, counting down.
TATTGTAAAAAAAAACAAAAAGAGAATAATAAAATGATATAATGTTTGTTATGAAATTCTTTCGGGTCAGGTACCGATAATTTCACTATTTATGCATGTTGTTTGGAAAAGATCGTCCCGCATAACGAATTGTACAAGTGTAACTAAATAGTAACTGGAACGGATTAAACTCGTAAAAAGAGGTTCCACTATATTATTTGCATAACTTTTAGCGTACTTCTTATAGTAATATTGGCGTAAGAAATATTAGACTCGCTATAGCCTTATCCCTCCTTACTAAACCGAAACCTGATGCTAACGATCAGGGATCAAAGGGTACACCGTTTTATAGTGCTTGGTAGTAAATAGTTAACCAAACGCCTGCAGCCATAAAGACATGGCAAAGGCCTTGACGAGATAAAAGTACAATGATTGGCGAGTGTTTGAATAATAGTTATTATCATTCAACAGTACACCACACCCGCTCGCCCCGTACGATTGCACGTCCGGGGGGGAAGTTCAAGAACTTGTGACCACGAGCGATCATGCTGCTTCCCGCTTTGACCCCTGTGCTGTACCCTTAAATTAGCATTAGCAAACCTGTAAGCTTACCTTTTCTGCTGTCGCTGGTGGAAGATGTGGATGATGAGCTAATGTAGCAGCTTGGAGGAGGCTTAGTATTAACCACGCACAACAACAGAAATATATTCGAAACTGAAGATGATGATAGGTGGTTCTTTTCCCACAGCCACACACAAACTATAGTGTTTCAATATTACTGGACGTTCATCTCATCTTCAGTCGTTTAAGTCACTCAGCACATACACACGCGCAGAGACACACAAGATCCGAGTTGGGTTGGGCAGGAGCTGATGAATACTGTTACAAGTTTCCGCGCCTTCGAGCGACGATCGAATCACCTCCGTCCTGCGTGCCGGTTAAACCACGAGTGAGCAACTCAGTGCAGCATTATGGTCGCACCGGTTTTCGCGCCCGACCACAACGTTAGTGGTGGGAGAGGGAGTTTTGTGTTTGATGTGTATTAAAAAGCAAAAAAACAGATCTTTATAAACAGCCCGGAACCGGTACTGTACACATTCTACGACACGCGGGGTCTGCTCTGCTGAGCCAGCCATTGTTTTGTGCCCAATGTGATGCAATGTGTTTTCGCGGTTGATTTCTTGGTGGTAAACCGGTGGTAACCTTAACCGAAATGCTGCTCTTTTCTAATAACATTTTTGCGTCGCGTACACACATTCTGTCTTTAGCGCAGATCAGCATTTTGTGGGAGAGAAAGCTCTACGAAACGTTTAGTAATGCAGAGACACCCTTTTCGTGTTCAGTAAAAACGAAGTCCGGTAAAGAATGCTGCAAACAGAAAGGTAAACAATAATCTTGCGTATAAAAGTATTTTCGTACAGGATTTCTTTAAATTATTTATCATCAGAATATCAAGGACAAATAAAATATCAAAGAATGTTATCACACGTTTACCTTCGTCTGATATCTTTCTTTTTCACTGGATGCGTCCAGAAAATTGTAGTTAAATCTCCACAGCACACTTTTCCAAAACTGCGTCAACGAAAATGGAATCGAGACATCTGCTTTCCTTCAAAACTGGCAACTCTGATGCTCAGAAGTGTCAGTGTCACGCACCATCAACAAAAACATAACTGACAGAACAGTGCGGCAGGCGGGTCAGAAGAAAACGTGCCGCATGTTTTGGAACTGTTCGCCATGGCTCCACCAGCAGTAAAAAAGAGTAAAAGTAAAGCTGTGCCAAATGTTAAAATTGGTAAGTGCATATTCAGTCCCGTCCCAACAATTGTCTGATGCGTTACGTTTCTCTGTTCAGAAGAGAACTGGGAACCCGATGGTATCGTTCCGCCCGAATACGAGGACGATTACGATGACGGCAACGATCAGCCGGTGGTCGATGAGACAAGCTCTACTGAAACGAAAAACGTTGTGGCGGAATTGTGCAAGCAGCGCCACATATCAAGTGATCTGGAGCTTCAATTGCAACAGTTTTTCAAGGAGAATCCACACATAGAGCCTTTACCACCGTCCCAGCCATGCGTAGACATTAATTTGAACGATCCGGAAGAAGAAACGTGGATCATTCAATGCCCGGCCAGCATTAACGTAGAAGAGGAACTGATCAACAAGAAAATCAACCTGGCCGCTACCCGTTCCACCATTAAAAACTGTTCCGTGCCGCTCGAAGCACAGGTGCAGATTAATCGTAGCGAGCGGGTGGTTGGGTTGCAGTCTGGCTCGCGGGTAAAATCCTTCGTACCGGTCGGGTTGATACGCATCAGCGAGGCGCTACCAACAGTGGCCGAACCAGTGCTACAGGACGTGAGTAACGACAGCAACGTTACCGTACCATATCCGGAGGAGATACGCGAGCGGCATCCACTGCTCGGGTATGATTTCAACGAATATCTACGGCTACCGAAGCGTGTGCACAAACAGCTATCGTTTGCCCAGCAAAAGGCCGAACTGTTTTATAAAAACACTCCAATAGCACCTAAAAACATATCGCCGATCGATGCAGTGCCCAGCACGGCTGGCTCAGCAGAACCGACCCCTGTAGTCAGCACTCTTTCCAAGTCTAGAAAACGGAAAGCCGGTTCGGTGGTGGAAGATGTCGTTGGAACGGCATCCATTAAACAGGAACAGCTGTCGCCGAAACGGAAGAAACAAAACAACGAAGAAGAGGTACAAACGGTAAGCGTTAAACAGGAAGTCACGATGGAGGACGACATTTCCTGGCTGCTGAACATCTAGAATCTAAGTCACAGTAGAACCTCACATTGGTAGCAGCTTTTGTTTACCATCAAGGTAGCTTTGAACGGAGTAAATGCAACTTCATTCTAGAGGATGGAGACTGACATCGAGTTTCAAAGAAATGTGATGGATACTATTTAAATATCCTATCTGTTGAAGTTCTACTGTTAACAATTGAATAAAGGTGATCTTATTGCAATTTATCGTAATAACGATCACGGCACCGTTTTTCTTCGAAAATTAAACTTTTAGAGAATTGTGGCATTTTATTTTCTGAACATTATCGCTCGCTGTTGGCACCCGTGTTTCGATTGTGCTTTGATTCTTTGATTCGACTCCCTGGAATGCTGGCAGTTCAAAAAAAAAAGGTTAACGTGTGTGTGTGTTACGCTATTTTTGTGCATCTAGCGAGAAGAGATGCTGAACATTCTCCTTTCATCTATTCCCACCACCACGCTCATACGCATGAATAATATGTATATTGTTTGATTCTGTGCTGTGGGACCATTTCCTTCCCACCTACGGGTAGTAAATAGCCTTACGGATATGCTCGAGCCCGGTTTGCCGAGAAGCAATCAGAGGAAAAGTCGCTCCAACCGTGGTCGTGCGAACCGGAACACACCGTACGCCACAAGTCCGAGCAAACTGTACTTTACAGTGTACTTTACCACACGATGTCCCAAGCTGGCCGGCGGAATGGTTACGATCGACTCGATGCTCCTCCTATCGACCTTCCCCCAATGCTTGGCGATACCGGCCGCGTGTCCTATTCCGACCACCCCTACCACTCGTATCGGCTCGGACACTCCGGTGACCGGGTGGATCTGTGGCTGAGCCGCCAGCTGCAGCGAATGGCACAGGTAGAGGTCCCGCTCGTCAATGAACACGCGCCCAAAGGCAGGAAACTCGTCGGCCATCTCGAGCATTATCTCCTCGAGCAGATCCTTTCGCTTGCACTGTTCCACCTCTTCGATGCTGATGTCGTCGTCGATGAACAGCAGCTTCGGGATCAGCTTGATCGTTTGCCACAGGGAAAGGCCGCGCAGGGCACGATGCAGCGTCACCTTAATCTCCCTATCGCCGAGCTGTATCATACAGTTCGGGATGTGCTGAGCTTCCTTGACAGCGCACCGGAACTCACCGCCCGGTGCCATGCCTAGCTTCTTCGTGAATTTTGCGTTCATGTTTAGTAGCAGGACGTAGAACAACCCATTGATCGCACCATTGGTCCGTATAATTTGACGCATTTTGGCCACGTTCATCTCTTTCGCCTCCTCGAGCAGGGTTTTCTCGTCATACTTTAGAATGTGCACACGGGACGGGCACAGTTCCAGCATGACGACGTGCGGGCGCACGTTTCGCATCACCAGCGAAACGTCCCGCTGGGAGCTTTCACTAAAGTGGGCCGTCCCCACCAGATACACCTTCGTACCGTCCGGCTTCGTGAGCAGCGTTACCGTCTCGGGGAGATTTCGGTCAAACTCTTCCAGTGTAGCGTACAGTGGAATTGCTGAATCGGTTCCACTTTCTGCTGGCAGCTGTGACACGTTAGCCGTTGTGTCACGCGAATCCTTCTCGCCCTGGGTCGTGGTGGTGGACGTGTCCGACTGCGACATGTTCATACTTACATCCGGGGCACGGGGCGTGCTGGCCGTTAACAACTCGCCATCCTCCTCCGATGAGCTTACGAACGAGTGCGTCACATTGTTGATCGTATCCGACAACTCGCCGGCAGCGCTCAGGTCCAAGCTGAGCGTGCTGGCCGTGCTGTTCAGTGCCGTTGCGTCTCCTATCGTTTCGCCCGTCTGGTCAAGATTGTTGTTGCGCAAACTGTCCAGCAACTGCAGCGTGGAATCCTTTGCATTTTTCTTCTGCTTCACTCGCAGCGTTTCGTTCCAGTCACCAGTAAGATTCACATTTTCGATATCTGCAGAGGAAGAGCGGAAAAAACATTGCTGTACATTGGACCAGCAGTACCGGGCGCCTTTCAGCACGTACCACTGTTGCTCAGGTCGGAATTGTTCAGCTTGTCCGAATCGAGCGTAGAGTTCAGCGTCTGATCCAGTGCACTGTTGTACTCCGACGACGAGCTGATTGGAGAAGACATTGCGGTCCGGTTTGTGCGATATCACAGATGCCAGGGCAGGCAGGCAAACAGGGTCAAACACCACGTAACCGTTTGTTGCGCACTGAATCGTGGTAGATTGCTGCCCGAATATCAAGGTCGTTGAACGACGTACACGGAATCTTTGTACTCAGCAGTGAGCCACGCACCCAAACGCGTTAATGTTATTCACCTGGAATTTTGTTTCTGACTAACGTCAGCAAAGTGACAATCGAAGGTTACTAGACGAGAAGATAAACAAGCGCGCAACGAAGCAGAGAACTCCAGTTGTCTACAATGTATTCTTGCCTATTGTTACAAGATAAGCTAGCTGCTGTTGTAACTGATAACATTCGCCGAGGCTACTGTAACGTTGGTTTATTTGATGAAATACTCACAATATTTATGTAGGCTGCACGAACCAGGAATTTGTTTGTGTGTTGAACGCGCTGTCAACGATTTGAATTATAATACAACGTTCATTACTTGACCGCATCGCACGCATATTCAAGGTGTATACACTCTTTTGAAATGGTGGTTTTTCTGTTTGAATGGTTGTATGCAACAAATTGCTCTCAGCTTCTCGTGGCCGAAAACTTCTCGTCCGTTTGATATTGGCAGTATTTCTCAATTTTCAGACACTATATAACGATAACAGCTTAAAAAATGGTTTGACAACCGAACTGAAATAAAAATTTATAACAAAAACTGGAAACAAAAAAGTACAATTGTTCTCTTCATCCCTCTTTTCATAAGAAAATGTGTAAATTAAATCATATTTTTTTTACCATGTTCTCAACGTTGCAAACTTCAAACGCAAAGCAAAAGTGTTTGCATTTTATATTTTCTTTTTATCATCATATAGGGAAAGTGTTTCGTTTATGCACCTTTAAACGATTCGGCGATCGACAGTTTTTTTTTTCCAGCAAGCTCTAACACCGCAACAGATGCTGGAAGGAACTACTGCTGAACCGATGCTGTGTTTTTCGCCAAATGTTTTCCAACACTTCAAATATATCTCCCTCTTACTTGTCTCTTGCTGCATACACACTATATTTCATTTACCTTTTCTATTCTGTTCCACAGCGTACAGGAACAGGCATTTAACTGAATGCCTTTTCTGTCACTTAATGTGCAATATTGCCGCACGTTCCCTAACTTACATTTCTTTCTTCTCTTGCTAACTTTTCATCCACACATGCCTATCCTTCTTCAGTTAACACACAACAGCGGTAACAGGTTCGCCTTACACGCTGCTAATGTGGTGTATCGTTTTTACAAGAAAAAATCTATGTTATGAGCTGGTACAGTACTAAATTACTTTCTCTCAACGCTAATAACGCCTCTTTGTTATTCGCACGCTGTTTACTTCTCATCAGCGCGCTCACTCTAAACGGTTGGGGGAGGATCAATACGAAAGTGTATAAAATGTATGTGTAGTAAAATGATGGATTGATGGGGTACAATTTTAAGTTACTTAAAATAAGGAGGATTCAAAAGATTGCGAGAGATAACAGCACCCCTAGTTTGAATGAATACACCGGTCAACCGTTTGAAAGCCTTTTTGCGACAAATAGAAACAAAAACAATTACAACAATAGTAATGAAATTCAAACAGATTTAATTTCAAACATAATTACGAAACTCTCAGTGCACATAGAATTATCGAAAAATAGTACCTTGCGATTCTGCCCCTCTCTAGCAGCATCCGGCAACATCCCCTCTGATTACACACGCATCCTCGCTACTTGTTTTCTTTTATCATTACGTTTTTTGCTACTCAGTCTTTATTCGGCATGGTACTTCAGTATGCTGAAAGCTGATGATGAGAGAGGGGGGAAATAACATAAGGAGAAAGTTGTATCATAGAGTTATCACTACCAAGTAGGTAATTAAAGGGCAAGCTGAATTCAAAACCAAGAGATAACACAACCCTCTACCAACAAACATATCACGCAAAACTACACAAACCATGAGTTACCTGCCTTTACGATAAAATGTGTCTATTTAGCTTCAATTACTTCGGATGCTGCCGTCGCGTTTCCTTATTTGATGAATCATTCGTTTTGCTTAAAAATGTGGCCCTTTGTTTTACGAAATCTTCGCTCCCAATTATAAGATGTTTATAATTTCTCGCTTCTTCGCCTATTGCGCAACCTTTTACGTTTTTTAGAGTTAACAAATTAAAGATTATGGAAGGGTGTAGCTTTAACGGTTCTCTCTCAAATCTCTTGCCGAATCAAGCTTCTGTTGGAGGGTTATTTTAGCTGGTCTTTATGTTTTAGTATGCGGAGCAGCCAATTCTAGAAGACAAGCAATGAAAACATTTCCAATATTTGTGATCATTGTTTTTGTTATGCATACAACATAGAAGTTAGGCTCGATCAATATTACAACTCAATAGTTCTAACACTTTCACCTTGTTACTCATTTTTCACCAGTATCCTGGTTGAGTCTGCTACTTGGAACCTCCGGGAAGTAAGAAGCTCAGCCTGTACCACATTATGCAATCTCTGGGGGAGTGCTCTGCGTCTATTCCTTTCTCTTTAAGCTACTTGCCCCATATTTCAACCTTATCAGCCTATCGCGTTTGGACAACATGCGGTGTCTCTCACTCACTTACGTTTGCCTCAATACGTTACCCACATATACGCATGCTTCGCTTAACCGAAGGTAGGGCATATATATATAGTTCGGCTCTTTTACTGTTTCTTTCTCCCGCAACCGTACCGGTCCCCCCCCCCCACTATAAGATAGTCTTCTACTACTGTGCAAAGGTATGTAAATGTGTGTATTTCGAGACATGAACCGAAATGTTTTGTGTTACGTACTTTTCAAACTTACGTTACGTTCAAATATTCGTCGCTAGTTTTGTAATAATATGTTGTTTTATATTTTGCTGCAGAGCTTTGTCTCTTTCCTCAATCATGCCCTGTTGTGTTTTGCATGATCTTCACCGTTACGGCGTTAAATCGATCTTCTTCGCTTCATCTCTCTGTTGCTCTCCTCCTTTACCTTGCATATTCTACATACACATCTACTAGAAAATGTAAATGGGTCTGTGTCTGTGTCAGTGGGAGCAGCACGGCGCGGACCCACCCACATTCGATGGTCCATTTGTAATTCATTCTCTCCCATCCCCGGTCTCTTCCTAATGCTTTCATTAACTGCTTTATTTATCCTCTAAATCGTCCATCTAATTTAGATCATTATATTTATAAACTAAAACTCGGAGCATCATCATTATCATCATCGTGCTCTTATCCTTCGTCCATTCGCGTCCTTTTTTCTGCTTTTCCAGATCGTTTTTCTCCTTTTAGCGCCATTGTTTGTTTCTTTTTTTTGTTTTTATTTTGTTATTCTTTCATTCTAACTAACTCCTCCTACCATGCAGTTGTTGCCTCTTCTCTATTCGCTCTCCTTCTACGTTTGTGTCCGTGTGTATGATCCCTTCCATTACGTTTGTTGCGGCGGTATGGTCGCTTGTTGTCGTCATTACATTACCCTGGCTGTCACAATTCTCCCTTCTAGTCTTTTCCGGTTTTAAAAACTAAACCTACGCAAAGGTTTTACGCAGTATTTTACCCACCAGGTGCAAATTGGAAAGAAAACCGCCGAACCATCCATATCTCAGTCACTACTATCTATATCAGCCAGCCAGTGGATGTATGTGATTATTCTCCGTTTTGTACAACACAACGCGATTCGATACACAAACCTACAGGACCTCTATATCCCGTGTGTTCGTGTGGATTTATCTAGCTAAAGCTAGAACCAGTTTGAATCACATGACAAGTGATTCGCACGTTCCTACACCAAAGCGAATGTTTCTTCCCTGTTAACAGCATTCACACATTGCCATCGTTGTTATAATTGTCTCGTTTTGTTAGCATATTAATTGAGCAGTGCTTCCATGGTGTACGGATGGGGCGGTTGTTGTTGCGATTGGTTCTGTTGTCGATGTAACAGGTGACTGTGTGGATGATGATAGTTGCTGTGGTGTGATATCGGTGGCACCAACTGCGAAGTAGAATGCTGCTGATGGTGCTGCTGTTGATACTGCTGCTGAAGCAACAGTTGCTGCTGTTGGTGTAATTGATGCTGCTGTAATTGTGAATTATTATAATGTCGCAAGTTTTGCTGTTGCTGCTGCTGATGGTGAATTGCTTGCTGTGTGTTTTGTGGATGGGACAGGTGATGGTGGGAATGATACTGTTGATGTGAATGCCGCTGTGAATCCGACATGTTGGACTGTTGCTGACGGTGTTGCTGCTGTTTTTGCTGTTGCTGTTGTTGGTGTGAATGATGGTGGTGATGCTGCTGCTGCTGCTGCTGCTGCTGCTGCTGTTGCTGGGAAAAGTGCATGTTCTTCGGTGGCTCGGGTCAGTCTAGGATTACAACCTGAAGATCACTTTTATTGCTGTCAGAACCACTGGCACCACCACCACCACCACCGCCACTGTTGCTACTGCTGCTGCTGTTACTATTGTTGTTAGTACTGCTACTGTTCGTTAGGCCAACCGGTCCGGAAGACACTAGCGACGACGTCCCGGTGGAACCTCCGCCGACTGGTGATATAACGGAGCCACCCGTTGCGCCTAACGATCCACCGAGTGCGAGCGTCGAGGCCGCTGACAGTGGATGAACACCCGCCAGAGCTGCTGCCGCGGCGAGATTGAGATTTAGATTCGCTGAGGTGGGATGTTGCGCCGCGCTGGCGGCAGCGAGCTGGGCCGCGTGGCCTAGCTGAGCCGTAAGCTGTGCTGGCAGACTAGGTGTCGTAGACGCCACTGGCAAGAGCGCTGCCCCGATCGCCGCGTACGTGGGATGCAAGTTCCGCCAAGGTTTTCTTGCTGCCCGGCGTAGCTCTACTATTGGAATTTCCCGCCGTAGTTTACTGTTAAAAATGAAGAGGAATTTATAAATAACAAATGTCTGATTGTGCTTTGAAGGGGACAAAAAAGGAATTATACTTACCGGCCAGCTTTGGTGGAACGGTAGAACACATCATCCGGAGCATCGTTCCAGCTGATCACCTGCTTTCGTCCGGAACCAGTTCGAGCCATTTGGGCAATTTTTGGTTTACCATTCATCTGTGTAAAAACAAGCGAGGATACATCAGTAAAATTGTCACGAAAAAATGTTTGTTCGGCGACTTACATGATGTCGAGGAAGAGGTTGTCCAGCGGATTGTGCTGCTGCGATCATTGCCGCGTATTGTTCGGGCGTTGGTCGATGGGACGGCCTGGGATCTTTGTTAGGCCGCTTAGCCGGTGGTGCTACATTACCTAAATGAAGAATTTTGATACGTTGAGTGACAAACCGAACAATATTGAACGAATAATGCCTAGTTCTTTTCTTACCGTCGATTCCATTAGCATCCTCATATGGGCGACGCTTCAACGATGTCGCCCCGGATGGACTCCCGGTAGAAGTCGGGCCGCTGGGTGAGCTATTAGTTGCCATAGCGCTTGCATGCAGATTGATTGCCGGCATGCCACTAGCAGCGACTGAGCTGGTTGCACTACCTTCCCTTCCACTTCCAGCTACAGCGGAGCAGCCAGACGCAGCGGAACTACTATGTGCACCACCGACAACTATCGGTGTTACCGCTAGTCCCCCGGAACCGACCAACGGGGCTAATTTACCACTCAACGCACCACCCACAGTGCCGGGCAGTGTCGCAGCACCACCCAAAATACCAGCCGCAGTCGAGGCGATTGCGTTCGGTGGTTTGCCAGCCTCTTCACCTTTATTTGGTATCCGATCGTACAGCAGCGTGCCGTCCGGGGCTTTCGGCGGTTTCGGGAAAGCTACCACATCCGGTTTGGGCATGTTTTCCTTCGGTGTCAGCACCAACCATTCGTTAAGGTTAACGCCCGGGTTACCAAGTCTATTCGCAATCTGTGTCACGCTGCCACGATCCTTCTTGCGGAACGTTAGCATCCGGCGGATGTCCGCTGCACTTTTACCAGCTTCCGCGTTAGCAACTGCAAGCAATATTTGAAGCATCGTCAGTTCATCTTGAATAGTTTAGTTTCTTTAAAAGCATATGTACTTACACTCCTGCTTAACACTGGCAATGTTGATCGCGTACGATGGTTGACGAGCGGCCTTCTTGGAGCGTATTATATGCCGACATAACCGTCGGGACAACCGGGTTGTAAGGGTCGTGTGCAGATAGAATGCAGTTCGTGTTTTCATGATTGGCCGCGGCGAACCGGATCGTATCTGTATACCGTGAGCTTGTGCGTAGTGCCTAGCCAGGTGTGCCTTAAGCTTGAACTCTTTGCCACAGTTTACGATCGAACATTTGAAGGAAGGGCTAAATGATGTTGAGAAAACAGAAACAAAATCATTAATTTAAATCCTTTGTCATCCCTAGCTTCCTCTTGCTTTTCTTCTGTATGAATATACCTGTGTGGTCGATGGTTGCTTAAGCCACCTGGAGAACCAACCGCCGCCACCGCGGGTGTACCTCCTCCCAGTCCGGCAATCGGACCAGAGCTGGCCACAATAGTAAGATCATCATCAATATCGCTTCCGGCGTTGCGCTTCTTTAGCGAAACCGGTGAAGCATTGCTGCTATTAGTGTTGATCGTGGCCGCCGGATCGACTTCCCCGTTGTCCGCCAGCCGAGATGCAACCTTAAGGCCTCCGTAACGCTTCCAATAGTTCCAACAGTTCTGACACAGCCGATTGTTGAGGTGCACCGGACCCCACGAGTACCACTAGAACGAAGGAATTAAGCGTATAACAGTTAAGGCATGTTGGAAAGGGCTCTACCATTTGGGCATTTATAAATATATTCCTTCCGTACCTGCGGCGAAGCCATAGTAGCACAAGATTCACATGCCTTGGTACTGCTATACATCATCATGTCCACGCTGCCCCCGTTTGAGTTTCCGTTCAGTATGCCCTTGTTGTTGTTGGTGATCAATGCCGGGCTCGGTTTGGTGTAGTTAGGAATGTAGACCTGCTTCAGCTTGGATTCCGCCTCGACCGCTTTCACACGTTTCTGCTGCACGTAGCGATCCGTCGTTTTCCACATGTAGTAGTACTCCACTATGCTTTTCAACGTTTTCCACGGTAGCTATAATGAAGATAATCAGAGAGCAAAGAAAGAGGGTCATTATTAGCTTTTTGAAGCCATTTGCACATGAAACCTGGGCACGGTTTATTATCCTTCAACAAACCGAGATTGCTAACATAACCCACAGACACAGCGATGATAAATGGAAACTGAGAGAGAGGTAGAAAAATCCTCGAAAGGTACTTTACTGCCATTTACTCACAAAGTCGTTTCTGATATCGTTGAAGTCCTTGCCGTACTTATCGAGCGCGTCTTCGAACAGGTTCGCTTCGGAGGCGCTCCATTCCTCCATCTCATCCCGGCACAGGACGGGCCCGCTCGATGGAACCAGCGAACACATTGCAGTCTCTATCGAATAGTTGTGTTTGTGGAGCGTGTCCATTGCATGAAACTGTGGAGAAAGAGAGCGAAGAAATGCGATTAGTTTTGTGTGTTGCGCGTGATTCTCGTTCATCACTTACCAAGGTAATATCACGGCTTGCAGCTGCAGCGGACATATGCAGGGATGGTTGCTTCACAGAGCTGGTGCAGTCGAGCGCTCTTGCAAAGGTGCCAACCGATCGGGACACCACCAAAAACTGATCGATTTTCTTGTCGGTAAGCGAATGTTGCGGCGTCCAGACAAGCGTCTCCAACTCTTCTAGGTTGCGATCGTCCTTGTCGCCCGGCTTCAGCATATGCTGCAGATCCGTCTGATAGCGAGCACCAACGCGAATCTCGCCCTTGTCAGCAAGCAACGTTTTCTGCGTTGGATCGAACACGAGACAGTAGAAAAACGTGTCCTGAAAGAAGAAACGATAGTTCACATAACCAGAGTTAATGCAGATGGAAACAAAGAAAGCAAAGGGACGGTAAGCGGTAGCTAAACGACCCTATGCTTGATTTTAACAAACTCTAACGGATGGATACGATCACACCGCGGGGAGAGGAGTAGGATTCATCATTCATATCGCCGATTTGGAAATCGATCCTTTACTACTACTCACGTCTTTGTTCAAGTAACTGAGCAATGATTCCTCTTCGTTCAACAGCGTTACGGAACATCTTCCACGGATCTGGGTGGCAGGGAGTGTTTCGACTTGGCGCGACAGGAACAGTTCCCGTTGCTTCATCTGATGACGTTGCTTCGGGTTAAGGTGCTCCCCGCGTTCTCCGCCGCCACCGCCTCCTACGCCACTGTTGGGACTGTTGTTTCGCTCTTCCTCTAAAGCAACTGTAATTAGACAGAAATATCATAATTTTAGCATAGAACAAGCAAAAGAAACATTATAATTTCTATAGAAAAAAAACATCCCGAAGATGTTTTAAAGTTGTTCCTTAGCTACTGTTCTGTTTAATACCTGCGTCACTTAAATTTTAAATAACAAATACTTTGAACACAATGTCCAAAAAATTGAATGTGGACACACCACGACGTCGTTGCTGATAACATGGCTGTGTGCGTATTTTCACAGTAGAAAAGCAAAATGCATCATCCACCTCTTTGTTCTTCGAAAATTCATCTCTCCAAACCTTGTCTCGGAAAAGATCGTCAGAGTTTATGCTCTTTTGCTGGTGGCCGACCAACCATCAAAGCATCGTGCGAAACAACAACCGGAAGGCGACCGGTATTAATTAAGCATGCATGCAATCAATTTCATGCATGTCCGCGTCATCGTTGTTTTAGCCGTTTGGCCGGCGCGGACAGTAGCGTCGTCTTTCGTCGTTCGTTGCACCGTTCTAAACCGGATTCAAACCATGTAGCCCTGGCACTACACATATAGGCCTATGTTGCTATGTGCATGTGGAATATAACATTTCCTCTCTAATAATCACAAAAGTCGTACTGCAGCAGTATTTATAGCACATTTTATAAACCATGTTTTATCTTTACTTTAAACTCACGAGCCAAATTTGTCTTTTAAGGTCGTTATTTTTCTATACAATGAGCTTACACCTCTTTGCCATTAAAATTCATTTACTTGTTTCCCTTATAGAATCATGCTATCGTGCACAGTGTACAGAGACGCGCTGCTCAACAGTACAATGGCAACCATTGCGACCGGAAACACGCTGGCCGAATTTGCAACACCGAACACTGTGAAGGATTTTCCATCAAATACACTTCTAAACCGTTCCCCCTCCGATCGCGGTAGTCTGCGCCTTTCAAGCGTTCAATTTTCCCACAGCATTCTCTACTAGACTTGTCAAGGGTTGCATGCAGGCCAGGGTGTTATGGCAAGGATGACCACCCTTTCTCATCCGTTCCGCTAACCTCCATGCATTTCCACCCTCCTTCATCGCCCACATATAATGACGTTGTATTTGCGCTTTGTTTACGCACACCATTACGCAGGCAGGTCCGTTTTCTCCGTGTTTGCCCGATTTCGGATTCCAGCACACAACAACACAAATCAACGGTGTCCTTTGCTGCTGCTTCTGCCCACCCCCAGCAACACCAAACGCACGCACGATTCTTTAGGTTCCAATATCCCCCTCCCCCTCCTTCCTTCCAGCTTCTTCCCTCGGTTGACTTTTCCTCCTAGTTGTGCGAGTGCAATTTAAGCGCAACCCGGGCGCAATGTACGCAAACAAATAGGCCTCACAACACTCACGCACACATACAAAACTATACATAAGCGACGGACGATGGTGTTGTACGGTGGAAAACCTTTGCCGCATTTTCTCCACAAGCCCGCTATATGCCGTCGTTGTCGTCGTCGTTGGCCGGCCGGTCGGGACCGGACGAGAGGCTGGAAAATGTGGCTTGGAAAAAGGGTGTTTTTGGGGCCCTTTCTCTGCCTGTCTCAGTGTAAAGGACTTTGAAGCAGAAATTTAATATACGCGCGGGTATATTCGTATTCTAGCGCGTCCGTACGTGTATCTCGGGATTGGGGGGTGAGGTTTGGTTTTGGTTTATTTTTCTACTTTTTTTTTGCTACACAAAGGAAAGGTTGTCAAGGGAGTAGAGAAGGTGGTACTGCACCGAGGTTGAGGTTAGAATTGATGAGGCTTTTTTAGCCAACATCCACCATTGCGCCAGTCACACCGGGCGAACAGCTTGGGGAGAGAGAACGTGAATGGATGATATGGGTGGGTGGCGCAGAGTGTTTGAGTGCGAGTGCCCACTTCAGTTTTTGGTGAAATTCGATTTTCGGTTCACCATCACATACCCCCGGTCCCTTACATCAATTGCCTTTCCGCCTCCCCATCATTCAACTTCGCTTCGCTTCATCCTGGCTCCCATTGCGGAAAAGCTGCCGAAACGTGGAAAAGTTTGACAGACTTCCATGGCAACATGACGACCGGGTAGTAGTTGTGTAGGACACCGTACACTCCCAACCATTGCAAACGCGATGTGCGTTAATCGAACGAGATTGCTATGGAACGGAAGCAAGCTAGCCGTCGTCAGTGAACTGAAGTTGTGCATTAGTAGCACATTTTGCATTTCAAACTTATTGCACACAGTGCTTTGAATACTACTATTATTTGGTTAAATATTTTAAGAAATTAAAGTGAAGTACACTTAACTTGTAAAAAAATCTGTTAATTATGTTTTCAGAGCTAAACGAAGCAGTGTTTGTTTCTTTTGGCCCAGTAGAAGAATTGGTTTCCCATGGTAACAACACACACCAGCGCCTATTAGGATGCCATCAAACAAATCCTCACACAACATGAAGGTGTACCTTTCATCTTTCATTTCGAATGAAAAATGTCACCGCTATCGCGTATCGACGGCAGTACAGCACAAAACCACCTTTTTCTCATCCGCCCCTGGAGACACCATTTCTTTTTTTATTATCTGAGTTAAACAGGCCGGACGGGAAGGATAATGCTGGTTGTAACATTACAGCGGGTGGGAGTAGCAGGAGAGGACATTTTCCACAGCTGCGTTTGCGTTTCGCAAGTACCCAAAACCCGATGACGGCGAAGGCATTGGCGTTGGTCGAATAAAAGGGACGGCGGCGGCAAAAGCGAAAATGGAAAAGCGGGAAACCAAATTTAGGAGACGTGGGATGGGAGGGGGGTAGGGAGCGGGCAGATTGAACTAAACTTTCTCCGCGCGAAGAGGAGAAAGGTGATGGCGGAAAAACGACTGGTCTGCGAGAGCGAGAGAGAAAGTGAGTGCTCAATATTTAATGAAATTTCTCCCACTTTTCTAATTGCGCAGGAGAACACAAACCATCTACACCCCCGGATGACGAACTCTTCTGCCATTACCCGATCCAATATAGACGCGCTCGGGGCACCGGGAAAACCTCGCCGTATCACCACAACCTTCTACCTTCTACATCCAAAGTGGAAGTGTTTCCCGGGTAGGGAGTGCAGGGAGTGCACGAGCAAAGAGCGTACCGTGAAGGTTTTTGTGTATCGAAAATTTTCGTATAATCTGCTCCCTTCTTCATTTCCACCCATTGGCTGGGCTGGCTGGCTGGTTGGTTGGTGCGTTCCTTCTTTTACAGGGGTTGAAAAAACACACACAGCATCAAAAACACAACCGATTCCGGAATGCCGGGCACTAATAGTGATTGGTGGGGAGGAAATGTACAGCTGTGAAGGGAGGAACGTAGAGGAAAGCGGTGGCGGGAAACCCATTTTCGCGAGTGAAGATGAAAAAAGGAACCGGAGCGCTCGGCGCTACACGGTGGTTTGTTGCTGTATTCGGTCGCCCTTTTGGTTAGAGGATTTACATACCAGCAATATACAAACACACACACACACTGGCGTGTACGCAGCTGTACCTCCCACACACATGCATATAACCGGGCGAAATGACTTGTGGTGAGGTAACCATCCGAGCAACCGAGCAGAAACGGCAAACGCAACCGATCAAGCGTCCATCCATCCAGCTGCACGGGTGGTAACAGGCAACCGTGCCACCGCAAACGAGCTATAGAGGGCGCTTTGTAGTAATCCCATGAGGTAACAGTGTCAAAGTGTTTGGTGGAATGGTGGTGTGTGAGAATGTCCACAAATTTCACCTAAAAGAATCCTTTAAACCGCAGCCGAATTTGAAGGGGACGCACAGACACATTTTTGTTAAACTCTTGTATGGATATCATTTCTTTTAAAATTAAAAAAAATGTTTTAATTAAAACAGAAAAGAACAACCAATAAATACCATCACAAAACATTCCTAGTGACTGAAAAATGAAAGGCCAATCCTATACCTACTATTCCAAAAAGAAAACCGTTACAACAAATTTTATTTAATTTTGATGTGACTTTATCGTCACGATGACAGACCCTGATCTCCATACGAACGAAAACGCTCTTTTAGCACTGATGTGACCATACTAAAATCACACTAATCTAGAACCTCATTTAATGTACGGCACATTAGTTGCAACGGGTCACATTCCGCATATCTCGTTCTGGTTTAAAGTCATACGTGAATGTGAATACAGACGAGTAATCTGGTGCGTAGAGTCCTGTTCAATGCGTACAGATTTACGCCAACCAGTAGAGCAGGTGTTGGTATATCCTGTACAAAAAAATCATCAATGTAATAGAATTTCAAATGTATGACATTAAACTTTCTGTAATAACTAGGAAGGACAGGAATTATTGCATTATTGACCATGTTCCCAAAATCCTCCTAAACCCTTCACATCTCAAACAGAGGAACTTGGGTGGAGATATCATCAAGATGAGGATACGGATTGGCTGACAACGGTGGGGTTTCTTACCAAGTACAAAACATTTATAGCTCATCATTTGTGCATCAAATGATTTTCATTTAACAAGCATGGCCAGGCGGTGATGCTCACAACTCATTTTGGGTAACGATCTAATCTGCAAGTAAAAAGCTTCTCGCGATGTAACTATCGTTTACTAATTGTTGGTTCATTTGGTTTAGAAAATGGTCGAGGTGCATCGCGGAACACAATGGACGGGCCGTACAATTGATATGTCTTGCGTTCCAGACCAAAAGTCTTTCGATTCCACTGCAGAGTGTCTTTCCGATCCGAAAAACTTGGCAATAATGTTATGAATACACAAACAAGCCCAGAATGCCAAGTCCGTTTGAGGCTTAGGGCTGAGGCTTATTTGTTCTACAATAGGCCTTGATGAAAGAAATGCAACTTCTATTGAAATTGTCAACGCCTACTCTCAAACAAAACTTTTCGAAAAAGTCAATTAGGTGTCCGAACGATTCAACAGCGCGTTGAAAATGTCAATAACATGCGTGAAACCCCTGTATTTAGCTGCAAAATGTTACATGTTTTCTGCAATTAATAGTTTCGAAATTTAATTGCAAAAATTAAACCTGGGTAATTAAATAAACAATAAATCGATGACCTACTGGGATTCATCACCCTGCAATCGATTAACAGTCCAAGGTAGACATATTGTAAACGTTTTAAAGTTCGATTTAAATTCGATAAAGTACAAAATCAATAATCAAACCCATTCACACCTGCCAACCACCACCAATGTGACAGTGAAACAGTTATCACAGTAAAACAACAGCAAAAAGCATACACACACACACAACACAAATGCTGACCGCTCTTGGTGGTCAACCGCAAAACCGCTATTTCCAACCGTGTGTTTCGCCGGCATCATCGGTTCAACAAGTGCTGATAAAAGCGATATTAAAAAGATGAAATAAAAATATCATACCCACGCAGCAGCACCGTTGGTACACCAAAACATAATTATTATGCTCCATTTTCACCTCCACTGCCGGGGCCACCGCAGCTTCCCCTCTCGCTCCGTGACAGTGCTCGCTCTACCTAGTTAGCTTGATTTATTCATCACGACGTGCTCTTGTTTTTCAAACCGAATCGTTTCATTCGCTTTCAGTGCAACATTGAAATGTGAAATGATACGTGAGGCACAGATTTTCATCGTAAATTGCAGCATCTGATTTCCGATGCCGAGCGACATAATAGTAAACAGGCAGCAACGCCGGACAGCACGCTGGAAGAGCTCTGGTCCCATTATCGCTCATTAATATTGCTCAATTTTCCTTTTTTTCAATTTGAAAGTCAAAGTAAAAAGCAAATTTTTAACAATTGATGATCAAACCAAAGGCATTGCACCTGAATGTTAACCAAAGTAGAAGTTACTGGGAATATACATATAAATCGATAGTTCTACTTTAAATGCAACATGCACGCGCAGGTCGTCACCTTGAATTTTTCGTATCGAATGTTTAATACATGGCTTTGTACTGTTCGGAATGCAATAACAATCGAAATGTATCGTTAAATTATGTGTTGACTTCAACCATAGAAGAGTACAACCCACTCGGTAAAATAAAGAAGAAGAAGATCGTTCAATTTATAAGCGCCAAATCAATTATTAACTCAATTAAATCATTTTACCAAAATTGATGTTTGGACTATCCTAGTATCAAGGATAGCAGAATAAGGTGAAGGCGTAATGACTTTAATTTGACTTAACCTAAGCCAGAACCTTTGCTGCAGAATGTTCACTTTAACTATATGTTCTCCATAGCTCACCATGTATCATAACCAATAATATCATAAGATCATTGCAAAAACCTCAAAAAAATACGGGTGAAAAGTATTATATAATTCACATCTTTAATGTTTCTACCCCAAAATAGTAAATACATTTAGAACACTAATGGATGGAACTATTGTTGCATTTTTTTTAAAGCGCTGATTAATATTGAATGAGGACGAACCTTGATGCACCTTATGCACTTCAAATTACCTCTTCAAATCGCGAACTTAAGCGTGAGATGCTCAAGCAAATTTCACTATTTGGGCTATAACAGATGTTTATCGTCTAAACGTTATCTACGGTTGTATGAAAACATTCTTATCGCACAGCACAGATTAACGGTCTTTTTTTTAGTTGCACTAGCAGCAAATCCGCAGTGATGGTGGCACCACCAGCGGCCCTACTAACAAATGTCGATTTACGTAGGGGTGACGTTCGGATAGGTGAACGCACTTTCGAAGTCGTCCCAAATTTCACCTATCTCGGGTCAAAAGTCAGCACGGACAACAGCATAGAAGTCGAGCTGCGCGCACGGATGCTGGCGGCCAGCCGGTCATTCTATAGCCTGAGGAAGCGTTGGTGAGGTACGGTTGTAAAATTGAATGTTTCTATCTGGATTTTTATCGTTTTTTGAAACACATCGATCAGTGGCAAAGTCCCGAAAATATAATTAGTAAAACAAAGATGTGATGCAGTATTATATCGAATAATGTTACCCAAATTAAAAATAAGCTTGGTACAATGAAAAGACTGCAGTAGAATACCAAAGTGAGTGCGCAAATTCATATTACTTTCCTCATAATCAGCGGCGTACTTTTTCCCTTGAACTTTTATCTCTGGGTATATATGTGTGTGTGTGTGTATTTTCATTTTTGTAGTTTTTTCTTTTGAATTTGTTTTTCATTTTGACTCTACATACCATACCACCCGCCCGTCTCACCAATCACACACACATACTCACACGCATTTTTCCATCCAAACTTTGTTCACCCTGCCAACGGGACGACAAGAGCGCAACAAGGAAAAAACACGCGCGATACGGAAGCATTTCCACCGATGGAAAGCCACCGAGAACATCACCATTCGAGAGAACGCGCTTTAAGATTCCTGGGATGGGTGGGATGAAGTGCAAGGGCAGGAAGAAGAAGAAGCAGCAGGAAAGAATTATTGGGTGTACAGCAGTGCTTGGGAGGGAGCAGTAACAGTCGGGGCCTAACAGGGTGGGTTAGTGGTACTGATTCCACCCTTCGAGATCGTGCACACGGCCACCATCACCTTCTTTACCCTCTTTCACTCTATCTCTCTGTCCATCTCTCTCTCTCTCATTTGAATGTGTATAGGAACCAAGTTTTGCAGTCGTCCGCTGAGAGCGCTGAATAAAGTTAGCTGATGGAGTTTTGGACGGTACACGGATGAGAATGAGGAGATGGACAATGATGAGGACGAGAAGGGAGCAGGGGGAGTTGGAAAATTCATTGCCGATGCTTTCGTTCTTTACAGAAGTCGAGTGATGGTGATGGTGGTGGTGGGTGGACGTAGAGAAAGCAAAGCAGAGAGCCGAAAAAAGGGATGAAGAATAGAGGCTGCGAGACCGAATCAAAATGGGAAGGATGATGGGTGGGCCGGCCCGGGTGTGCTGCTGGCAACAAAAGTGAGATTGTTAAAGCCGAACCCGCTCCACCGCCCTACGATGGAGGAGCTCAAGTGCCGGAGTGGATGGAGCGTTTTGGAAGGAGGTTGGAAATGGAAAGCTAGGAGACAGAACGACTGCTCCAAGGACGATGACACTATAGCAGCGACCAGGCAGGGAAAAATAGCGCGAGCGAGAGGAGAAGAGCAAAGAAAGAAAGAACACTAGAAAGAAAGCGGTAAAAGAATACAGGTTTACATTATTTTCTGCATACATCCAACAGAAACCTCCAAAAACCAAAGGCTGAAAGAGCTCCCAGTCCAAGATCCCGTCGTCATCATCACCATCATCATCATCATGCGGAGCAGAAGCGGAAAAGTGCGCGAGTGGTCTTGAAAAGCGGAACTACCACTCCCCCCCCCCTCCCCCATACACTCCCTTCATCACATTTACAGACCGCCCGGAACCGGACCACCGTTGTCAAGGGATAGAGAAATTGGTAAAATTTGTATTCGATGCTAACGACAGGACCAAGAGAAACACTTGTAGGTGCGATGATGATAGTGTGGGTGGTTGGGAGGAACCATTTCCCCATTCCCCCCATTTCCCATCATTGGGAGCAATGCAAAAGAAGAACAGGAAAGGTAGTATAGCTGTGGCTGGGCAAATCCGGCCCAACCAACACACAACATGGCAACGGACGAAACGGATACCGAAATGTTGCTGCTGCAGTGCCGGGTTCGCTGTACTGCACTTTGCTTGTACGGATGTGTGTATGTGTGCGTTAACCTTCCCAGATGTGTGTGGGTGTGTGGGAGGGGGGGGGGGGGGGTAAAACCAACGTAAAGCTCACGGTGTTCCACCGACGACACAACACACCGGTGAGAAAACGATAACCATATCATCTGACGGCGACGAGTCGATCGCGCTAAAAAAGGATGCAACACGGTCCCACCGACAGAGTGTATGTGTATGTAGGGGTGTGAGCAAAGCTACACCTAAAGATCCACCTAATGTCCTGGGAATGGTGACGCGGAGAGGACAGTGTGCGGATGCGGGATGGATGAAAAGTCCACCAGGAAAAGCCATCGGTGGCGATATATATTTCGTCGCATTTCCTCTTCCATGCCCAGACCCGTTGTCCTTCGACCGGGTTTCTTCCCGTCCAGGACACACTCTACACACACACGCCCACACACAAGAGGTACGCGATACTGTTCGGTGGTGTCGAGTTGGAAGGGTTGAGAAACGGAAAAGAAGGATGGGGTCAATGTTTGAACCACCCAAACCAGCCCCAACCGTGCGAATCGATTCCGTGGCTGGTGTTTGAACTTGCGTGTATGTGTGTGCACGCGCGGTTGGGCTCGATCGGTGCGTTATCCTTGCAAGTGTATGTACAACACCAGGCGTGTGACAAAAGTTCAGTCGGATTGATAAGATTCGGGGAGGAGTTGCACGGATTGATTTTGAATCAATTTGAGTTTTCAACAATCCGGAAACAAAACTGTTACCCCTCAACTTAATTTAAGCCAAGAATTTAAAAAAAAAATAATTTAAAGCACAAATAACAAGTTCAGTACAACTACTAACTGATAAGTGGATGAGCTAAAATGAAAGTTTTGATATAGTTATTGATTGCTCTTGCTAATTAGAGGGACAAACATTTAATGAAAATGAAGCGATTGCAAAGAAACTTGATTTTTAACCCGCCTTTCGAATGGGAACGAGTTTGCAGATAAGAGAAAGGAGTAACTTGAAATTTTCTCATATAGCTGTCTTTTTTTCAATAAAAAAGGAACTGTTTGACAATTAATTTGAACAAAACCGATACGATTATGATTACGTACTACTCTGTGCTTGCACAAGGTTGAGCGCTAAAATTACTTTGCACTTCCACATTGACAATTCTGAAAATATTTTCTCTCTCTCTCTCTCTAAACATCTTGATTCTGTGACACAAAGGACACACATTCAAAATATACCAAACACTTATTTTACAAGATTTACAAAAAAAAAATATTTGTTTTACCATTTTTTCAAACGTTTCCATTAAAAATATTTTATATTTTTTGTTCACTTGTTGATTTTCACAGAGACTTTGCCCATAATTGGGGGTTTCATTTATTTCTATATACTATAAGTGGTTTGCCATTCTTTCTAAGAACCTATCAATATAGATATCAGGCAGTGCACGCAGCATACTAAACGAAGGACCCAGAATCACCATCGTCGTCCTGTCGGAAAATTGTGATGATGATGATGATGGCAATAGTGGTGACGTCGGTCCGTTGATATTTGTGGTGCAGTGGTCACCTTCCAGACTCATAGGAAATCGTTCCATTAGGCCTGGTATGAACCGTGGCACGGTTTCTTTTAAGCCTTTATGAAAATCGTGGCCCTTGTAGATGATTGTGATTGTTTATCGAAAAATGTTGCGTGTAGAAAATTACAAAAAACGTCCATGAACCTAGTGAGAAAGATATCCATAGTACCTAGAGCAGGATTTATTCATAAATTTACACACCAACCGTGTACTGTTCCAATCGTTGAATCCCTGACAGAATATTCGTCCAAAAGTGGATGGAAAAGAGACAGGCGCAAAAGGTGCAACAGAGAAAAAAGGTGACATGTCCTTCCAGCGAGATACGCGATTAGTTTGGCAGCGTCATAGCTAACACATGGTGACAACACAGTTTACCTTTCCTTCTGCTCACAAAGCTTAGTCTTCTATCAATCCTGCCCACCGTGCCGCCGCAAGCTCATTTCCATCCGCACGCTTCCTCTGTCCACGTTGTACTTCTGCCTATCCCGTTGCCAACGCGAATGCAAACAACCTGCACACCTGCTACCCTTTCCTTTGCAACTCAAATTCCACTATCCCCACCACCGCTTCAGGGTAAGAGCAGGACAAGTTGGAGAAGAAAACACGTCGACAGCAGGAAAGCGGCTTTCCTGCGCTCCATCTTCCCCATCCTCCGCTCGCTAATACTAGTGGGTGCGCATGTGTGTATCTTTAATTTTTCGACGAGACTTACGTGAAGGGAACTAAGATCTCATCTCTATTTCAAACGAGGAATAATCGCAACCGCATATTGATTATATGCGTACAATCACATCCCCTTCCTAGCCCAACGGAAGTACCGCTTAATTTCCGGTTCTCAAGAGTGCATAGGGAAGGAGCACAGTGGTCATCTGTCTGCTTACAGTACACTCATACTCCGACGTGGTAATTTCTACTAAAATGTGTGTTGCTGAATAGTAACTGTTTGAAAATGTCATTATGTTACCTACCAATACGCGATTTTAGACACGTGTTTTTAACGACATGCCACTAAAGAGTTAAACGAATTAGAAAGTTCAGGCTACCAGTTGTTCGGTCTCGAAAGTTAACAGTTCTTTTGAGTGTTTTTTACTAGGTTTCCTTTTTAACAATCTATTTTCCAACGTAAAAACTAATGAGAAGAAAGAATTTTATTAATTCAGTTTCTTAGCGAGCTAGTGGTTCTAGTCTTGTGGTTGAGTTAAAACGATATAAACCTCTTACATGACCCAACGTTTTACAGATCCCATTTGGACTGCCTTGTGCAGAACTGACTACCCTACCAAAGGCTCACACAAAACCCAAGAAAACCAAGCACTGCTCCTTTACCCTGCTTAACTAGTTCATACAGAGTTCGAATAATCGCAATACAAACTTTAAAACGGGTAAAATTTACATTTTGAACCCAAAAGCCAAAACGTTCGAAGACGCGATCGTCGAAGTGAAGAGCATAGTAAAACAAAGCACGATAATTCCCTAATTACTACCGTGCGTTGAGTTTAAACTGTTGTTGCATGCAAATTAACTAAGCGGGAAAAAGGGAACGCAAACACACAAAACCGGACATTCCAACCACGCCCAAACTGAAAACCCAGAATTTATTCCCACCGGACGGAAAAGGCGAAGCTCCAACGAAAACAGTGTACACCGACCACTATCATAGAGTTTGAGCCAGGTCCAGAGTAACTGATGAGCTCGATGGATACACTTCGACGAAGATGGCAAATTATTGCTGTACAGTCGCAGCATCAAACAGTGGATGGATGGCTCCGTAAAGATGGTTCGACACGCAGCAACAAAAAAAGCAACTCGTTCCGCGACTACACCCCTTCTAACTGCAATTATCTTTTCGGCTCACGGGTAAATCATGAGACAGACAGAGGTAAATCAGAGACTGAGAGAGAGAGAGAGAGTATCGTTATTTTAGACGCACATCGGACTATCTCCGGTAGGTTTCAATCAAATAAAAACTTTTCACCCCGCTGAAGCTAACTAACGGTTGTCATCATGATCCGGGTCCAGCAGATCGTCGTCGTGTTTGTCGTTGGAGCTTGGTTAACACAAGTAGCCTTAAAATAACGAGACTATCTTCCACCTAGCTGGGTGGCGGTGCCACCGATAAAAAGTTCCGAAGCGTCTTAAAAACTTTCAATATCCTCCAGCAAAAGCATGCTCGCCCACAAACGCCCATACACCCTCCTCCAAGACGATCTTATCGCTTTCTGCTTAGCTCTACCTTATCGTCGTCTACTGTCTTCTTTGCATTCTTGCATTGGACATGATATTGAAACTCAAAACAAACGAGCGAAATGAAACCCAAGCTGACCCGAGTATAGCTACAACAGCAGCTCGGGCCCAGTGTCTATTCCTTGTTTCGAAATTGAATATTTAGCATACTTGATGACGCTAACGAAAGCGTTCGGGGAACAGAGATCGCAAAGCAGAACGAGCTATTAAAAAGGAGAACACTAACCTAGGGCAGGATCCAGCACTGCCTGAGCTGCCTGCTCTTCGCTGACGGGAGTTTTGAGCCACATCTTCTTTAACTTCATCGCCGCCGGGGAGTCCTCGGATGTGGCCACTGGAAAGAAAAGGAATGCAAAATAAAAGCATGAAACAGCGTTACGATGAAGGATCCGTTCGTTCGGTTTTGAATATATGTTGATGAGCCTTAGAGTTTGGCGTGAACGCATTCTCCTACTGATGCTAGGCGTCTTTTTCAGTCGTACAACTAGTCCGTGGGAAGACATCAGTCAGCTACACCATCAAGCTTTCCCATCACCGACGTACTTAAAAGTTTCAGCTAACTAAAGTGCAATTGTAATTCTTTTGCATTTAACTTTTTGCATCTTTCTCCGTTCTCATAGTACACTTATATTAACTTCGGTAGTTTATGGAGGATTTACGTGAGCAAAGTTTGATTAAAGAAGCTTCTCATTGACATAGTTCTACACAATATTTATTTACAGTCTAACAGTTCGTTTTGTAACATTCATGACGATTCCATTGTATTTATTATGCATTCACTAGTTGGTAACTCGAGCAAGGAGTATACCGAACTGATTAAAACTCCCGGAGCCGTAGGAATCGTTTGGAGCCGCCAGAAGTCATTCGGAACCGTCTAGAGCCATCCGGAACCGCTAGTCGGCAGTAGGAGCCGTACAGAGTCATCGTAGTCGTCGGAGCCGTCGGAGCCGCCGAGCAAAATATAAAATTTCTGATAGACCTCAAATTTAGTTTATGTTACCAATGGCAATTTAATGGCACCGACGCCTCCGACAGCTCCGACTACTCGGATGACTCCGGACGGCTCCGGCTGCCGATTAGCTGCTTCGGCGGCTCCGATGACTACGGCTACCGACAAATGGCTCCTGATGGTTCCAAACGGCACCAGATGAATCCGGGGGGTCCCAAACGGTACTGTCGGATTGATAAAGCCGGAACCGCTTCCACAGTAAAGTTGGAAACGATTCTGAGTCGTTTGGGTTCGGTTCCGAGAACCCATCGCTGATGGAGATGAAATATATAAAACTTAGAAAAAGGTCCCAAGTATGATCAGAATCCAATACTTGCACGATTATGAAGTATTTAGACAACAGTATATATAGTAGATTAGAATGCTGGCTAATCAAAAATAGAGACAGCAATCAATGCCAGGATATTTCCAACTAATCCAAGTAATTTGAATAGTGGTCGCATCTTACTCCAAACTATTAACCGAAGAGCCAAGAGAGCAGATGTAACCAATATACAGATACATCTGAAACATGGCCTGGACCCGAGTGTTGGTCAATATGCAAGACTATTAGACAGATACTTGTGTATGGATAAGCACAGATATCACAACGGAGCAAGAATTGCATAGAACAACAAAAGGACAAAGATTGAACATGAACCAGAAGGGAATTATAAATGGTCACACAGGTCAAATAAAAAAGGATCTAAGCCAACGCTTAGTCGAATAAAATGGATAAGGTCTGGAAAAAAGCTGGGGAAATGATGGACAAAGAAGGTAAGTGGAATCCTAAATGGAAAGAGTACAATTATTGGAACAAGTCATAGTTACAGGAATAGGTTTGAACATATAACTTGAACCTTAAAGTGATTTTCCATGTTTCCCCAATATTCTATTCCCCTTGAAGTTTTCGTATCCTGGCCATTTCAACTGGTAGGAAAAGACAAATAGTTATTGATTCTTCTTCTATTGAAGAACATTTTTATAATATCAATCATTTCACGTCTTTCCGTCTTTCCTTAATCATTTTACGTCTTTCCGTCTGCAAATTTCCCCTTCAAAACCTTTAAATATTTATAGTATTTTAAAATTTTAAATTTCAGTACACTTCGCAAGGGAGGTTATAAGCTGGTTCACCTGGAATGCCAAAATCATCTACAAATTTATGTCTACAGTTTAGCACGACCTACCGCGCACCGAACCCAAAATTGGTATTGGTGCAGTACATTCCCTTTCATACATTCGCTATGTACGGGTCTTGCTTTCCTTCTCTCCTCTCGGTTTGAAAATCAATAATCTCAACGCTCACCAGGCTAGAATAATAGTTTTTGCCACCCAAGCGGGCGCGCACAAGAGTCATGTGGCGAGCATAACGAAACTAACCGAAATACGCTCACCTGATCAAGCGTCCTCTTGTGCGTTGTGTTTCAGTGCGTGTACGGCTATCGTCTAAACGTACGCATCATGAGAGGGGAGACTTCATTTTCCACAGGCACACAGTGCAAATGCGGCGGCTTGGGGACCTTTATTGCATTTGCCCCGCTCCAGAACATTATCGCTGCTCGCAGTGGGGGAATTGGATTGGAGAAATAAATGCACCGCCAATGTACTACTCCTGTGCTGCTCCTTGCTTTTATAACGATTTTCACTTGAAAAGAATAGCCCATGCAAACGCACAGGAGAACAGGATGCACAGATAGTCCTGTACAGGTGGGCTTTACCGAGAAACCGGTGCCCATAGCTCTGTTCTGTTTGCGTGTGTGAGTGTGTGTAACGTGGGGGGAATTTTCGTATCCCACGCACAATGGGTTAATCTTTTCCCTGGGTCAATGTGGTGTTCCAACAAAACCGTCCAGGCCCGTTCGATCAAGTTCGTGCAGGTTGGTGATGTGTGTGGGAAAGCACAGATTCTCCAAATTTTGAGAAGCAACACACCGGTACAGCAGCATCATCAGTGTGCAGTATGCACATTCCACGAAATCAATTCAAAATCAAACCCAGGCTTCCGGTAACGGCAGATGAAACTGTGACCCACCGTCCCACCCACCCCTCAAACCCACAAAATCAAACCCGTTGTGCGTGCAGGAAGCGCAGGAGTAGTTTATGTGCACCAGGCTCCACACTCTCAACGCAGCGCGCACTGCATCATCATCCTCGTACTTTTAGCGATTTTCTATATATATATATAGGTATACACGTGCGTATCTTTATTGCACACTGGCGCATTTGCGATGCAAGCCTGGGCGGCGGTGTGTGATGCACCAGGAACAACACACCCGTGATGCTCAGCGGTAAGAAGAATTCTATCCGTCCAAGCTCGTCCGACAATCCCGGATACCCCTTGGCAGCACACACCACACGCAAATGGGCTCAAATACACACATCGAGGAAAGTTGAGTTAGTTGTGCATCGAGCCTCCCCATACGCCCGCTCATCGCTATCCACGAACAGCTTGCAGCAGACGGGTGGAAGATTGCGCTTTTATATAAACATATTTTGTGTGTGGAAAACTTCCGAATTATATGTACACACATAGCGCGCCCGTGTCCTGTGTTCGAGTACGTTGCAGCACCGAGATATGCGGCGGCTGGGGGGATTGTCGGGACGCGATGGAGCACATACGGCTGCCGCGAGAACGCTCTCACACACGCGTGGGCTCTGGTTTGCTTCTCGGAAAGGGTTTGCTGAGGAGGATCCCATCCTTATGCCGATGCACCGAGGTGTATCACTAGCCACACCACAGAGAGCCACAGCCAGGGCGTCCGCGTTGACGACGACGATGACTGTGAACGCGAGCCCCGGGAAAACTCGCAGAATGGTCCCAACATTCGGGCAAGCGTTGGAGGTTGGAAGGTTGGAAAGGAAAATCGTTCGGTCGGTGCACATCACATACCGGCCACCGGATGCAGGGACGGATGCAATTGAAGCAGCAAAACAAAAAATAGCGCAACGCTTGCACGGCTGGCATCGGTGGTGGCTGGCGCGAAAGAACGGATATTTTACTTCTGGAGTGCTCCGGCAGCAGAATTAACCAAACTAAAGCAAACCAACCAACCGACCAAACCGAGTGTTGTGTGACCGAATTGGAGCAAAAGAGAAGGCGAACAGTTCAATTTGTTGCATCCTTTTCGCCAAGTACAAAGGAATAAATTCACTTGAGCTATTGTGGCTCCCTTTTATGGATAGGTAAGTTTCTTGAATAAACCACAAATATGATTCATTCATTTTTTCGCCAAGCATTAACAAATTACATTTTATTGACGGATACAGTAAAGCCTGGAAGAGGGGGAATGCCAAGGATCAGAAAACGTTCTCATTAATCGAAGTTCCTCTCTAGTGTAAATCTCCATAACTTTAAGAAACACGTTTTCGCCTAGAATCATAATTTTAGATTGATTTTTATTTCTTTTTTAATGACAGATGACATTTCAGGACCACGGCGTTTACAGGAGCCTTCATGGCACAAGTTATATCTATAAATAAGGTTTAGACACTACACTACTAGCCTCTCTTTTCGATGGTCCTTTCCAAGTATTTTTAATATTGACAGGATTTTTTCGAGATAAATTTAAAACAGATGATTTGCATCTGATGACACTAAAATTTATCTTTCTATTGAAGTGTTTATATTTTTAATTCAATCAAATATTCAGGCCTATCATATAGCGTTCGGCATTCGAGAAAATTCACTCGAACATTCATTTGGTTCATTTCTGTATCGTATGACGAGTTGCCCTGCCGTTCGAGTAACCGTCGGCAGATTCGAGTCGATGAATCAAAAATTGGTATCGTATGTGTCGAACGGGAGGTCGAATTCGAGAGATTTTCTGCCGACAGCGAAACCTGTCGGAAACATCGAATTTTGAGGAATTCAAGTATTTTAACAACTGTTCATGGATAAAACAACTTTAAGTAAGAGTTTGTTAACATTTTTATCACTAACATTTTCACCTTCTTTGACTAAATTCAATTAAAATGGTATTTTTAAGTTATTCAGAATGAGTTTGTTTACATGCGCTGTTTCCAGCGGTTGCTTTGATCAGCTGTCAAACGCGCTGATACCGTATAGAAAAAAATCGATCAAGCTTTCATCTATCGAACGGCGAATATGGTAGCAATTTTTCTCCCGTTCGATTCGAGACCTCCCGACGGATTCGACGTATTCCGTTCGACGTATACGATAGGCCTGATTATCATTGTATTATCATTATTATTGTATATCATTGGCCGTCACTACAGAATAAACAAATATTATCATTGTATTTAACATTTGATATCCCAAATCCGTATAGCTTTCAAAAATTTATTTTTCAATAAAATTTTAGAAGGGTATTTCCCTTCATTTTCAGTTTTTTTTTTGTGATGAATATTATGTGTGCCACTTGATAGTTGGATGATAGACACCTTTAAAAATGTAAAAGAGTCGAAAAATATCGATAATCATATATCATCGAATACACATATATATGAACCTCTTGAAACAACCTGTATTTTCCGCATTTTAGCAGGAGTGTTCTTATGTTCATTCTAGAATAATTATTCGCCCAATCAATTTTACCAGTAATTTTTAAAGCCCAATACCATACTAGTAATTTATCTTAACATAATGAAGGATATACTTAAAACAGTTACATGGAAATAAATAGAAATAATGATTTACAAATACATCGCAAACAGTAACCAAACTGAACTGAGTAAAGATGGTAGTCGAACAGGTGAGAAGTTGTATTGAAAACTCTGATCGCACTTAACAGTGGAACATTACGCCAGTAGCAATTAAGGCATGAACCTCTGCTGCGATCTATAAGCTTTCTTGTCAAACACAAAAAATATAAGCAAATACCATTTTTAATCGTGTCTTCCTCGTTTATGTTTTTATTAACAAATGACCAAAATCATGTTAAGAGGACATATCATACGGGTTGAATCTTTTAGATTCTAGTCGAATGTGTAAACTAGAGATAGGACAATTAATTCACACTCGTACGGTTCATTCAGTTCCTCGTAATAATTGAGCGAATTACGTTCAGTAATAAATATGCGTACGATTCACATTCCTGCAGAACGTTAAATTGAAGAAATTGGGCTGGTGAATGTGTTTATCATGAACACTTCACACTACACGACTTGGTGGTATAATTGTCATTAACGATCATCAAATCGAACGAAGGTCAACCAGAACAAAAATGTTGAAAGAAATACAGTATAAATAATAGATTGTTAAACATTTCATAAAAATTGTTAAATTACTGAAAACAGGTTTTTTAATCGTTCTTACATACTTTTAAAATGAGCTACAGGACCGCGATTAACATTCGATTTAAGGCAGTGATGGCTGACGAGAAATTGACCACATCAACGATTGCATCAGTGATGTTGTTTGTGATAACACCATCGAGAATGAGAATTGGAACAGTTTTATGATTTGTTATTTCAACTATGGGTTAATATTGAAATAAAAATATATCTGCAAAAATGTGAAAAAATAAATTTGGGGTGGTTATACACGCTAAACTAGGGTAGATATGAATTATGCTGCCAACATTATCATCTTTCTGTATTTAATTGGTCCAATTGATTAGCTTTTTTAAAATTTCTGAAGTGAAGTGTACTATCGTAAATATTGCTTTTAATAGCTCAAATATCAGTGATGCATCTCTACAGACTATTCAATCCAGTGTGTGTTTGTGTTGCACCAACGTGCATGTTAACTCCTGAACGAACGCTGGTAACTAACTGCGAACGGTACGACCACCGACCAAAACCCGGCAACGTCGTGAACGCGAAAATGCAATCCTGTGTGGCAGGAACGCGCGATCGATCACAGGCCCCATGGTATGGGGATGCTATCAGCCGTCCACAACCGCCCCTTTCCCCTTGTGCAAGCGGAAGAGAAGAAAGAGAGAGAAAGAGAGCGAGAGAGAGCGAGAGAGAGCGAGAGTTAACGAGAATTTTCGACCGTTTGCGGTTATCGAAACCGTTAAGGCGACACACAAAAGGGCTGACGACTAGCTGGCTGGCTTTGACATCCATGCACCCGGCGCCCAAAGACGAAAACTATTGCAAGAGAGCAAGCAGCGACGAGAAGGCAATGGCAATGGTCGGTAGACAGGAAGTAATATTTGAAACACATATTTGCACTAAATCTCGTATAATATAACGTGTACCTCGAACGACGTCCACCATCTCATCTCTTCCGGCTTCCACACAACTCCTCTACACGGTAACATTAGCGAAGTTTCCTTTGCCGAGACTTTTGAGGGGCGACAACTGGCGATACCTAGGCAGGGAAGTGTGTCTCTGTATTTGTCCATTCGGCAATTCTCACCCGGAAAAGGTTCCCAAATCTACCGGAAAACCACGACCAAGCACACTCACACATTGCTGCGCCCCTATGCTAATAGCCATCAAGTACGCCCGCTGAAGAGTCGTGCCGGGCCGTGCACGCACTTTTCAATGCAGATTCAATGCGATTCGGGGTTTACAGGCCATAGCAGCTATGCATCCAGCTAGTTTCTATTGCATCCAATCACCCACACATATAAGCACAACTTTCCCAGAAAATCCTTAGATGTGCCAAGCAGGAGCGCTTTTGGAATACTGAAGATCTCGCTATGCTGCAAACATTACCCCCTAACACACATACACGTGCACGCAATTACGCGTACGCACACACGCGCGTGGAAAAGCTTTTCCCGGGGAGCAAATCAACCCTCAGCAAATGTACACGATGCACCTGAACCACTCATCGCCCTTGAGCAGGCGGCTTCACTCATCTGCCAGCACTTTTTGCACCGCCGTCGTTAGACACGGAGATGATGCATGTGTGCTATACACCACCAGCAGTCCGTCCGTCCGTCCGTCCGTCGGTCCCATCGTCAGTAAAGATCCGAAATCGGACGGTGGCATTCACTGTGGAAGGTGTGCAGGGAAATATGTTTTACCTTGCCTTCTGTGAAGATGCCCACCCAACAGGACCGGACGGAAACATGGAACAAGGCTAATAATTAATTAAAACAAACCAACGGAAGTAGCAGCAGGGCTCACACAACAATACCGGGCGCGCTGGCCGGGCGCGCTGGGTGGTTGGGTGCTTCGGGCACTAGGCAATCTACGTTTGGCTAGAAAAACAAGCGAACGTACATCAAGTCCTATGGTGCACCACCGCCGCCTTTCGGATCTGCATTAGTTCTATGCAACGGACATTAGGCTCCAGACACTGACTGGTGGACGTACGAAGGCTGTGCTCGCGTCTCGGTCAACCATCACTATAGCGACACACAATTAAACTCATGTGCATAATGATGAGCTTTCGGTAGAACGCGTATTTTAGACATTGGGCGCCATTTTATGTTTTGAACCATCCAAATGAAGCATTCATAACGATCTCATTAATGTTAAATATTGTTCATTTCACTTATTTTGCTGCTTATGCGAGTCTAGGTGGTAACTTGGTTTCCTCTATTTTAATTTAGCCTTCTCGAACTATACATCCATCTTTCCATGCAATCTCCATAAAACCTGTTTCAATTGTCCAGTTTCATACAAAGCAATTTGTTTTATCTATACACCTTGTAAAACATGTCGTTCATATATCTACGCGAATCTTGGGTTGTCAAAAACATCTGATGAGTATTTATGGAGGAAAATTCGATACCAGATTGTCCGAAAATAATAATAAAAAATAAACAAAATAAAAGAGATAATAGAACGAATTGTTACACCAGAATTTGAATTTAATATTAATCATGATGGCTTGGCGTCCTTCCTTTTATTGTGATTGATGCGCCTTTTCTATTTGACAGTTTGTATAACGAGAAATCATACAGAATCCGTAAAACTTGTCGTTGTCGTTTATCGTAAACGACAGAATTTAGAGCAGGCTCTTACTAGAACTGGCAAGGTGAGCAGTGAACGAGAGAGTTGATTTTTCATTTTCTCACCTACATCTAGCGAAAAATTAGCAATACTTTTAATTGTAAATAATAAACTGAACACCAGATACACAAAACATTTTATGAGAAAACCCGTCATATTACAGAGTTGTTTGAAAGACCCTTGGGTTCTCTCTACTATGTTTGAAGAAAAGTGTGTTCTTGACCGCTTCATCTAACATTAATTAGAACTTTTTACGAACCATTTTTGCCTGAGCAAAAATGAGTACGACGACTTGAAGGGGTTTTCTAAACGATTTCATAATATGATAGTGCTCTCAAGAAAGTATAGAAATCTATCAGAAAATCAGAAAAAAGGATATGTTTATACACACTCGTAGTGATTTTACTTTGATTTCTACTTCTTGGTTTCCTTTATTCCACTTATTTTAGCAAATACTATACATTTCAAAAACTGAACATAATCGGAATGGATTAGATAAGATATAGGTACAAAAAATAGTTTTATCGACCAAAATCTAGGATCTTGTTTTTTTTTTTTTAATTAGCGTGTAATATAGATATAATGAAATGCAAACAAATGTCATTTTATCAGAATTTTTACAATTATTTTTTTTACGGTCAAGCTACGGCGTAACTACGAAAACATAAAAATTATTTTTTACAAATTGGAACTTTGAAACATTTCATTCTGAGGTTTCTTAACTAATTTATTAATACATAAATAAACCCTAGACTGTTTTTGACGGCAAATTTTTCGAGAAACCGTCCAGCTAAATACAAATTCGGACACTACGTTTAAATTAGGTGGTCCTGTAAAGGGCTGGGATCTGAAGCCACCTGAAGATTCCTTACAACTCCTATCCCGACACGTCCACGTCGTGCAGGGTGGTAACATGGGCCCAAGTCCATCCCAAAGACGACGGCTCATGGCTAAGAGGGCAGGGGATGGGCATTCCAGGCAACTGGGATGTCTGAACGGGGGGGGGGGATATTTCGACTGTACACAAATCCGTTTCGACGCCCTCCAGAGGTACTGGGGACATGGGCGCGCAGAAGACCTCTGGTGGCAGATTAACGAGGCGAAGACCAAACTGATGGTGGCACCACCAGCGGCCCTACTAACAAATGCCGTTTTACGTAGCGGTGGAGTACGCATAGGTGAACGCACTTTCGAAGTCGTCTCAAATTTCACCTATCTCGGGTCAAAACTCAGCACCGACAACAGCATAGAAGTCGAGCTGCGCGCACGGATGGTGGCGGCCAGCCGGTCATTCTATACCCTGAGGAAGCATTCCACCTCACAAAACCTGTCGCGACGGACGAAGCTGGGACTATATCGCACCTATATAGTTCCAGTACTCACGTATGCCTTTGAAACATGGACTCTGTCCAAATCTGACGAAACCCTCTTAACCGCGTTCGAGAGGAAGATGCTCAGGAGGCCAAGACCGCGAAGCGGTTGTAGCTTCCGATAAGTAAGTAAGTAAGTAAGGTTTAACAACAAAGTATTTGAATTTGAAGGGTATAACGTAACTTTTTTTCTTCCTGGGTGGCACAACAACCCTTTTGAGAGCAAGGCCTACCAGAGCACTACTAATGTGCCTTAAATTTTTCTATGATTTAGTGTACCCACAACAGGATAATCAATTTTGCACATACATAGGTGATAACTACAATCCAAATGGGATTTGATACAATGTCGAGCCTTATATGACAGGCTTACGCCGTTACCACTTGGACCTCCAAGTGGGCCCACCTTACATAACAACATACCAGTAAATTGTGCATCAAAATTTTGCTGTTCAAAGCTTATATTAAATGTAAGTAACAATAACATGTTCTTGCTCTGGTTCAGTGGATAATGGTCATTATGTTGTTTGCACACCTAGGCTTTGAACTTTTGATGGCCCTCTGTCAATGAACCTCTAATAAACATTGAATAAAATTGTGCAAATGTGCAATTCATAAATGTCGCGCCATTAAATCTTCAAAATGTCACGCTCTCTATTGCTCACACCAAAAGTGATACAAACACTTTGAATCTATCATTTTGTTCTATGTACTGCTCTAAACGCACTGTACCTTAGATAGTCTTGCTAAGGAATCGTTGTCTACAGTACAACAAATGATGAATGCTGAATTCATGTAACTAAAAAGGTATGATTTTTTGTAACTTTTTTTCTTAAACACAACGATGATTGTATTTAATTTAACGAGCATTAACATAAAAAATAATTACCTTACTAAAATTTGTCTTTCACTTGAATAAAAAATAAATAAATAATCACAAATATTACTTCTTTCCTATTCTTTTTAAAATATTCTTATCTAGCATCATTATCAGCCTCGTTGGCATGGGAGGATAAAAAAGGAAAACCTTGGGAATGTCGTAGTTCAGATAATAAGACCTAGCACGATGTCATACAGCTTCCTCATTATTTCATGCAGTTTTTTACGCTTACCATTAAAATGTCTACGTTTCGTGCGACATTCCATATCTGGTTTGATTGTCAAGCTTAATGTTGACCCTTATAATAGCTCAAGATTCTTATAAGCAAAATCCCCGGACATGAGTATATTTTATTACGTTGCATTCATGTACATTAGCTTTTTCATTAATTCTCATTTAATTATGATTTATTAAATAATTCTAATTTCAATAAATTTTCATAACATTTTCTCTCCATGACTAAAATTAGTAATAGTAGTAGTCGGATAAGTTGTTAAGAAGTAGGGTACCTTCCAAACAACTGGTAACACGATTTGAACAATTTCACGAGCTTATAAAGCCAACTAGAAACATAAAATAGTTATTTTGGACACACGGAATATGGCAGCGAAAAACAAATCCTACACCAAGCTGCCGTTGCAGGTCATAGGGTTATCAACACAGCATAACTACCACTTTTACTTACTTTGGTGCTTATCGGCTAACTGCACGAGCGGTGTCGGAAGATCCCTTCGTCTGTAGAAGCACATAACTTTGGCCTCAACATTGCCGTTCGGGGTTTTGTTGAGTTCATCGATACGCCGAATCTGGTACGGTGTCGTCGGCGATGTCTCCACGTAGACATAGTCTGGAAAAGAAAAAAAAGGTAATGAAAATTTAATGGCATTTACAATATTTTATTTTATTGCTTTCGTAAAGCATTTACAATGAATTACAGCCGAAATGAAATCCATTGTTTGGACGTTTACAGTACGTTTTAATAATAAATTGTACAATAAAAATGTTATAAAAAAATAAAGAAGTCGAAAGAATTTCATGTTAAATTCAGGATTCTACAAAGTAGAAGAGTGGTACAAAAAAGAAAGCTTAGAGAAGACTGTATTAGTATACGATTTAACTATTTCATTGTTTCCAGATTTTAGTTTAAAGCAGCACGCTTGTTTAAGCAAATGAATTGACACAAATAAAACAGTTTAACTTCTAATCTACGCATAGGAAAATTAAGTTCTGCGTACCACGAGATCATGCCAAAATATCGAGAATGATCATTTCTGTCAAGACATTAATGTAACTAAT
Source organism: Anopheles epiroticus (assembly GCA_000349105.1). NCBI lineage: Eukaryota > Metazoa > Arthropoda > Insecta > Diptera > Culicidae > Anopheles > Anopheles epiroticus. The sequence goes on along the minus strand of KB669948.1, from coordinate 155,052 downwards.
ATAATTTTAATATGCTGATAGAGTTCATCCATGTTATAAAAGGAATGTACAGAATGTCCAAAAGATAACCGGATTTGGAGATACATTTTGTAATGTTGGATCCTGTACATTCGAATTGAACTGATTTGATACATCAATTAGTAAACTAAAAATGAAGTCAATAGGTGAAAAAGTGTTCACAGCGCTTAAACTAAGGCAATTACATGAAAACTGAACAACAATGCTATTAAATAAGCTTTTATTTACGACCTTTAACCATACGTTACGAACAAAACATTTCGTATTGAGGCGGAATTTATATTGAAATTTGTATTATTCGCGATAAGTAGGTACTCGAGATTATTTCTTTCTCCCCGGTCCGCATGAACCGTGCATCTCGGGGACAACCTGTAAATGCATGAACTTGAATACATCACGAATAAGGTAGAGTCTTGGAAAGAGCATAATTGATTGATTCCCAAAGTATATGATGCATTCTAAAACGCGTGATTTAGCACCAACAATATCCTTCAGATAATTAGGGTTAAATTAACACCATTGCCTTCAGCCTTTATTACTAAAATATATAGTATTAAATATTCTGATTGCTAAAAGCATACCGCTGATGATAGCGATCACAAAATATTTGATAAAAGCCATCATCATAATGGTGCCCCCGCACATCAGCGTCCGTGCACCGATTGAAAAAGAATAAAATATTAATGAATCAAAACACACAACGAAGCAAAAGTTTTCCGCATAGACAGCATAACTGACTGGCGGCGACAAGCAGGAAAGTAGAACATCGAACTCGGCAGAGCACACAACGAGCAACGAGGGTAGCACAGCGCCATAAAGCTTCCACCACACACCGATATAACACTAGTATTTCGTGGTCGTCGTTCATTTCTTGCTGTGTTTTGCACAACGGACACTATTATTGCCACCGTCCGCCTCCTGCGTTGCGTTCCCTCCCACTCGCTTTGGCGTTTAGTTGTTGGCGTAACCAAGAAAAGCACAAAAATCAACCGATACACCCCCTCTCCCCCCCCCCCCCCCCCCCTACCACACAATAGACAATGGTCACAACACAAGGTAGAAAGTGCGAAAATGGTACATTTTGCAAAAAATCAAACAATGAAACCGCGCAATGTGTATGAGAAAATCGGTTTGCGTAATGCGTAGCCCAGAGCTAACAACAATAATTCTGTATCAGGTTAGCGGCAGCACTTCAGCGATCCATGGTCACTGTAAAATGTGTAGCGTGTGATAAATGCAATTTTCCTCATTGCAGCAATTAAATCAACCATAGTAAGCAACCAAATATCATCTTTTATCACAGCACTACCAGCTTAGTAGTGAGGGGAATTTGATTCTACACCTATTTGATTCGTTCTGTTCCTTCAACAGAGCAACCGAACCTAGGCTTAACCATACAATCATAAAATAGATTTCTCCCATCTACTAGGATATGATTTTTTTTATAACTCGAAACTAATGCGCAAAGTAACAAAACAAGTTAAAAAATTTGCTGTTATCTGTTAAAAAGAAATAAGCGAGATAGCTAACAGCTTACACAGCTATTGAAAGCTCGGACGGACACTTCCGCCTATGAACACAGCCTAACATTTATTCTTTTTACTTTTTTGTGACATTGCTGTGTTTAATAATTCAAATCTTGCTTGTCTAATATTTGCCTCTACACCTTAGCGAAACGCTTGGTCGTTCAAATATTAGGAAAAAGTAGAGTAATGAAAACATAATGTTGTAACATATTTGTAGCTACTTTTTAAAAATTGTGTTTATCGATTTTTTTCAGGATTAACATTAAATCCTCCCTCTCTTGTCATGTCAATAAGCGTTGAGCTATCATTTAAAGTACTTTTCCAACGCTACTCAATACACGTTGGGTCGAGAGAGAGAGAGAGAGAGAGAGAGAGAGAGAGAGAGAGAGAGAGAGAAAAGTTAGGAGATTCGGGAACCCAATCGCAGACACGAAGATGATAAAACAAGCACGAAAACGAACCATTTCCCAGACCAATGTCGGGACAATGAACTCAGTCGATTGTTGCAGCTCTCTACGTTAGTGATTACTTCCTCGCCATGCTATTCCTTCTATCTATCTTCTAGTCTGAGTGATTCGTCTCTCTGAATAAACAGTTGTTCTTTCCAGTCGATAGTGATTGTAGTGATACAATTCCAATCTTGGACAATCAGCGATATGTGTAGGTTGACTCTTTCCAATGTTGGTAGATTATGTTCTTTCATTTCACACAATGACTAAATATTTGCTCTTAAAAGAATAGTATTTGCGCAAAAACATGTAACAAACAGAACACAAAACAAACATGTAATAAATGAAGATAATACTTTAATCCAAGATGTTGTACAATTTTACGTAGCTAACTAAAGCAAAAGGTTGCCAAACTATAAACGAAAACCCAAAATCAAATTAACAATACACGTTACAGTCCTAGCGAGCACACGTCGTAGTCAATATTTTATATTTCAAATGGTTAACTATTTACCACACATAAATTCTAACTAAACTCCCTAAGCCCTCCACCAACTAACCATTTCTCGCATGCAAAACAGTACCTCAACTACCTCTGTTCCCGTAAAATATTTGGTCTAATTCGAAATCCCTGCACCCTTTATTAGCATTTTCCCGACACCTACATTCTTGTGGCTACTTCCACCCAACCAATCGACAGCGCTTTCTTGTTCATATGCTTTCGTTCCTCTCAAATGAGAGCCAAACTGAGTAATCTTCTTCCCTCCTCCCTTTTTTTTTTTTTTGGTACATATCACAGAAACCTTGCGTTGGAAAGTTGTTGACCCTGAACCGAATGAGAAGCACAGTAAGCAAGTCACGCAGGAAAAGAACATGCGGTAGAGTCCCAAAAAATTGGTAAGAGGCAAAGAAGTGCAAAAAAAACCAAACCCCAGGGCGAATGGAAACGCAAAGACGGAAAGCCAAACACACAAGAAATGAAGCGGCGGACCCGCTTTTGCTTCTTTCGACCCGATTGGGGCGGCCAAAGGAAAAACGAGTAGCCCTTGCCGCCCGACCGCCGGTGCAGCATTGTCCATTCTCGAGCATTACTGACCATCTTTACGACGTGGTTTTGAATGTTACCGGGCAAGGAGAACTCAGCATAGTGTGGATAAAACTTTCCTACCACTGGGTGAAAGGTGGAGGACGCGTTAATGTATCAAATAGCGACCAATCTCTACGGTCAAAGTGTGGTCGCTTTAGAGAGTTTTGTAATTTGAGAAAGGTACGCTGTCTGTCGATCGTCAGTAACAAATGGAACAAATGGATATATTTCATTATACTATTTGAAGGTTAAAAAAACTGTCCAGCATAAGGTACAAATCACTGCACCATCATCGTGTAGGCTTCTCCTTTGTTAATTAATTATGAAAAAATGTATTCTAAATTTAAACTCGCATTTATTTTGTACTAATCATTATGTTTTGCTCGCTTTCCCAAATCGAACAAGAGTGTAGACATGCTTATGCTCTTCTGGTTCAAACACGTTTGTTCATTATTTTGGCTTTCTTTTCACAAAATAGAAACAAATCACGGTGACAAATGCACAAATGTGTAGCATGCACATTAAAGAGATAGGATAATTTTAAGAGAAATGGGGTGGGGAAAAACCAGAAGGCAGTCTGCGCAAAAGAAAACGCATACGGGCATTCGAGGTTGGCTCTATTTTTAATCCCATCTCTTACGTCTGCCTGTACTTAAACAAGTGACATCGGCGATTGATCCGTGGATCGAATCGGAATGCTACCACTACAACCAAAAACAAGTACGCTTCTTTTGACCTTTCGTGTCGCAGTAAAAACAAAAGAAAACTATGAGCTCTTTATATTGCGCTAAAAGATACAGTGAACCCTGGATAGGTGAGAACTCAAGAGAGTAGGAAGCTCTTTCAATTTCACTTCAAGAAGATGTTGTCTTGTGATCTTCCTATCATAACATACCTACTTCTCACTATTTTGTTTACACTGTTCTAATTGACGGTGGGGAATTCTTAGAATATCGAACATTATTCATGTTTAGTTTGATAAACTTGGAATATTTTCATTGGATTTTTATTTTAGTTGGTAGCAACCAGGTCGTATTGCATGAAAATTTAATAAGATTGAATAATAAATGTATTTTTTAATATTTTAGCCTATGCCTTATAGAGAGTTTCAGGTTTTAAAATAGAACCTGAAGAAGATTGTAGACCTAAAATTATTGTCCTCTGATTATGGAACTGGATACAATAAACCCTGAATTGAATAAAACACTGGGACAAAATTATACAGTTAATAATAACTTCCAGCAGGATTCTACGAGTGCGAAATTTGCTATTTCCTGAGATTAAATTCATAAAAACAGAAAAAAACTATTTAAAACTTAACAAACCGTGTAGGGTTTTGTTCACAGCGGCTGAAGCTGAAGCTTAGTTAATAATTTAATTGATGATATGTACAACGTCAATAAAATGTTCTATTTCTTCGATTGATTTGAAAATTTTGCTTACAAAAAAAATCTTATTTGATAATGTATTGAAATGTTACACAATTTGCTCACATATGTATCTGGCAATTTAACAATAGTAGATGATCGCGCAGGACGGCAAAAGCAGGCATTTTCATTTGTCTGAACAAACTAAGTGACTTTCAAAACAAATACATCAGATGACATTATAATTTCTTCATTCTTCTTCAAAAGCACAATACACAATACAGGCACAATACAACTAGTGGCAGTTAATAACGCAATTGAATAACATGAAAGTATCAAACTAGATTAACCGGTGCCATCTATGCATCGTTCATGGCGTTTAAATATATATTTTAAACACAACCATTTCACAAGTATTTGGACAAAATTAGTGTTCACTTGTTGTTTTGAAACTTTTTCATTTAACTGTCAAATCGCAGGGCTTTGGTTGACTGGAAGCTCTGTATTACAGAGACGAATGAACCGGCGCGATCATAGTCTCTTAAAGCTAGTAACTAGAATCTTATTTCGTACATCATTGCTTATCGATTCCAGTAGGTTGTACGGAAGGGTTTTTATCTACCAAACAACATGATAAAAGCTGTACAGATGCAGCTGCAGTTGAAATATTCCGATTTGAATTGCACCTTTGTACGCTGACCTCATAAATACCCCCACAATTCTCTAAGTAAAATCAGTTTTATCCCCACACTTACCTCCGACACGGTACATGTTGGTTGTCATAGTTGTGTTGTTTATTTAGCTGGGGTTTTTAACGAAAAAAACACGCGCTCACCACAACGAAGCGCCTTAATAAAGGCGCTTACGAACGAAGATCTTGCCGGTGCACCGTGGATCCAGCTTTCCTGCCTACTGTGGATAGTTCACTACTCTTATTTTGCAGCTTTGCGTGTCTGTCAAACACCAATTTGAGGGGAAACTTTTTGCAATTTTTGTGTCCTTTTTTGCACACACCTTTTTTCTAAAGAAGCAAACTATATCACTCACTCACTCGCGTATTAAGAGGAAAACGATTCAAACGACAAACATTGGGTGGCAGCTCCGTTTCCCCAAACCCTATGTTTGCCCTTTTTGAGATATCTCGAGAACATAAACAATGCTCCCTTTTCCTCGCACCACTTCTCTACTAACGCATCAGCACGCACAGAGGGCGAACACTTCCCCTAAACACTCCCGCCGGCACAACGATAAGCCCGTAGACCGCTCGTCGTACTTATTCTACACTTCCAGTGAACCCCGAAAATGGCGCCACCCGAAGTTACCTTCTTGCTTCCGTACACTCCGTACAGGCGGCTACGGGTAACCCAAGCGTTACCCTCTAACGAGACACGGACATTAAAAAAAAACCCTCACACACATATACACACGCACGCGCACGTACCGTTGAGCTTAACAGAGAGCCACGCTGCACACACAAACAAACACTTCCTACGCGTCCGTCGTGCTTTTATGCTTCTCTTCTTCTTTCCGCTTTCGCTGCGGCTTGTTGATAATGTGACGTTTTCCTTTTCCTTCTTCTCCTGCCAGCCTCGAGCTGGCGATAATGATGATGATGATGATAGCTTTTCACACAGCCTCCTCAGACGCACCTGTACAAAATTCCGAAACAATCGGAAGCTTTGCAACTACAGCAGCAGCGAAAAAAGTCAACCAACACCAACCAACATGTGTTGCACTGGAAACAATTGTAACGCACTGTGGAAGAGGTTGATCGGCTAGAAATAGACGTCAGGCTACACAGTGCGTTCCACTCTTGGCGCTTTCAAAGTCCTTTACACGCACTGCTTCCTGCAATGTAATAGAACAAAATACGTTAGATTAATTATTTCATATTTTTCATCTTCCGCACAGTTCAGCCGTTCCCGTGGTACATTCTTCGCCGAAAAAGTAATTTAAAAGGCACTTTTAGTTTCAGTAAAATGGTATTTCAAACAGCTCGAAAAGCACATTAACAGAAACATTTTATAACACCATTAAATGCAAAAACGAAATGTAGCAAACAAAACCTTCCAAACGCTCAATTATCTTATTGTGATTATGCATTGCTTGATATTCGGCTTCTTTTTACCTTTGAACGAATCCAAAGCTCCAAGCTATCCCAACCCGCACTGCATTCGTCAACAGAGCAATGTACAGGTTGTCCACGAGATACGCAGATTCGATGACACATGATTACGGAAGTTTGAAAGCTTATGGGACTAATTGCTGTGGAGCGTGGTTTGTTCGGGCTTTTTGGAACTTCGCCGTGACCGCAAATTCTTGCAAAACGCGGAACAATTAAGGGCAGATTTTAAGTTAGTAAGGAAGCATATGTATACAATGAAAAAGTAAAACAATTTTGCATAATGTTGCAATGTTATTTACAAGCAATATAGTTTGGCCGTTACCACCGAATAAAAAAAAGTTCTTTACACGGTGTTTTTATCTTACATAAATTCATATCATTTTTTGGAGACATTCAGACATTTCTTTGGAGACATGGAGACATTTCTCTATTAACAATACCGATGAAAGGTCGACCTTACACTGATTCGACAAATTAACTATCGGATGTAAAATGAGGTACATTTTTAGAAATGCGGTCTGACTTTTCTAACGAAATTAAAAAATAGTAGCACTTTAAACAAAGTTTCAACAATAAGAGTGATATTAAATTTCACTTATTTGGGATATAAATACAATGAAATAAATTATTTTAGGAGCTTAAACCAACAAAAAAACATGTCATAGTTACGCAGCATATTCACTGAAAACCGTCATATTCAAAAAAATCTCCTCAGTTTGCATAACCAGAGGTACACTGGCACAACCCAAAAGACACCCTGTAGACTTTTCCGACTTTTCTTATTATAATCAAACCTTTCCTTGTCTTTCTCCTTCAGGACGATTTCCCACAAACCTTCGCTCAACAGCATGGTATGTTTTCTTGGTGTTATTTCTTCTACACCTCTGGATAAAAAGGGATCGTGCGACCGGTAGTCGCGCATCGAGAATGACACACAGTGCGTGCATCGCTCTCTCTCTCTCTCTCTCTCTCTTTCTCTCTCTCTCTTTCTCTCTCTCTCTCTCTCTCTCTCTCGCACATACACAAACGCACGTGTATGCATAAAACAGGCGTTTCGAGTGCAAAAATGAAGAACCCGCAGGCAAAACCGGATAACGGTGATAACTGGAATTGTCTTCGGGATGGCATCTTACTGCCTGCTTCGTATTCTCGAGCTCGCTCACCAGCACAGCCTCATCTATGGGTTGTTATTTGTATTAAGGAAAGATCGAAGCATACTTGGACCTGCTACACATTTTATCACGTAGCAAGTAGCAGCACATCAAAAAAAGTTTCCTTTTCTGACATTCATAAGTCCACGCAAATGACGCATGTCCGCTCATTTTCGCGCTTCCCGTTACAACAAACACGCTGGACGGATCTGACCGATCAATTTCTCGCGACATTTTCGCACACACCACCAACCATCAACCAACTCCACACCGCCAGAGCGCATTGCACTATTATTGAACCTTGCTCTTCATGCGTGCATAACCGTCTCGTCCGTGTACATGTGTCGGTGTGTATGTGTGTACAGAGTGTACTTGAAATGGAGCCCTCAGTGTGCTGCTTTCTAGAAAGTTAAAAAAACACTCCGTGTATGCTTCCCACAAACCCCACAAACACACACACACTCCAAAGAACCGAAGAAGACCGGTCGACAGTTGCGCGATAAGGGATTTTTTAAGGTTATACGTTTTGCTGCTCCTTTGGCTACCCTTGTCTAGTCATCGCATCTGCTAATCATCCGCGTTCCCCGTTTCCTGCTTTCTCTGTGATCGCTTCGGCTCGCGCTTGTGTCTTTTTTTCTTCTTTCCTCTTCACTTCACTTCACCCCTTGTTCATTTTCACGCATTATTCCGCGTTTATGCCCATTGCCTTACACACACTGCAGGGGAGGGAGAAGGGAGAGGAGAATCACTAAAAAAAACCATAGTTACACTTGAACCAACGCGTACGTACGCACTTGCCTACTGTGTGTCGCCGCACACTGCTCTCTTTTACAGAGCAATGGCTCGCGTCTTCTCATTACCGCCCGCGTTTGTGCCGATGGCGAATTACTGAGAAGAGCACAAAAATCGCACTGAACTGAAAATGAAATAAAAAAAAATACACACACAGCATCGACACTGTGTACCCGCCGCCGCCGCCGCCAAATGTGTCGGGGAGCAGCCAACCGAAACGCGTACATATAGAACCATCGACTTTTCTCTTCGCGCTTATCCGGCTCCACACACATCCCCCTGGCATCGCACGGAACACATTTCTCCATGTCCCACTCCGCTGGCGCATTTCCGTCTCTTCGCGCGACGTGAGTTAACCAGTGAATTGATTATGCTAAGAAAATCCGTAGCTTTTTCTTCAACCCATTAATGCGCTATCGCGATTCGCGCACTCACACACACCAGCAGACACATTATGCACATTGAGGCGACCTGAAGCGCCAACGGATCGACGGCTGATATTATTTTACATGGTTCAAGAGAAGCACCAGAAATTTCAACGCATGCTACGACGATATGCTTTTTTCACGTTATTTCATTGTCGAACTCACATCTCGCCACCAAGCACCGAAAACCCAACACTCAGCAAGGTAGAACAAGCCACCAACGCGACAACGGTAGAACAGCCACCCCCTCACCCATCTCTACCCTTCATAAACCGTTCTTTATGATAATGCGACCCATTCCAACCGTGGCGAGAGCGTCCAACGACCCTCCCCCGTTCAATGCTTCCGCACTCTCCCATACTCCATTCGCATTTACTTTCTTCATTGCTTTGCGCCGATGAAATTCACGAATTCCGGACACACTTCCGGCAAAACGCGCACACACCGATGCAGCCGTATCAACGTCGCCGGTTCATTCGCACGGTGCTACGGTAACGTCACTACCAATCGAGGAAGTCACAATGATACAAGATAGATGGGCCCGAAGAATGTACCACACGAAACGGGAGAGCGAAGAAAGGGCTGCTGTTGCTCCTGCGGAAGAACATGTACCGGGTACGAAATTCCCACGCATGCAGCCCACTGCACACTGTATGCACCCACGCCACGGTCCGGCACTCAGAATAATGCACCGCTTACACTTGCCCAACAGAAACCCCGCGTACTTTTTTTCTAATTGTTTTTCTGCAGCACGCACGGCAGGACGCGTCGTTCGCTTTTTCCAAGCTCCGCCATTTTGATTCACGGGTAAGGTGAAACTGGCCCAACTAGCAAACGGCAGTTGACATGACATTTCTAGCAAAAACGTCAAAATTTCGAACAATATCCCAACGAGCAATTTGCGGTAGTTCCGACAGTATCGAACATGGAGCTTCGAAAATTGGAAACTGTTCGTTTTGTGTTGAAATGTCCGACACAGTTTCGGCAGATTGAATTTAAACAACGAAATTTATGCAACAAAGCCTTAAGTTGAGGGTAAGAATCGTACAATGAGTCTATTTGAGCTTTAGGCACAAGCCTTATCAAACAATGGTTGTTGTGCCAAAGATGTGAACAGGTTTACAATAAAAAATACCTATCCACACCTATTCAGTTCTGTAAAAGGGTTGGATCCGACGCCTTTAGGAGGCTACTATAGGCTCTCCTTCTCAACTCCTACTCAATACGTCCACGACGTGCACAACGGTAACTTGTCGCCTAGATATCCAAGCTTGGGTATACGGGGAAACCCACCCCCTTGGGCGGATGGGCGGCAAGGCTGAATTGAGAGGGAGAATGGACTGTTACTTGCTAGCAGTTCATCTTCGAGCGTCTGTTCTCCATGTTAGGAGCGGCTCAAACCAGCGTCTGTTCCCCAGCTTAGGGGCGGCTGCACCATGCGTCCTGGCATCCTACGGGACGTAAATCGGCTAGGATGCGTTGTTCCACCGACGAGATAGGAGGCGGGGGGAGAGGCCTTGCAAGCCACCCCCTGTATCATTGCAACGAAAAGACACCATATAGTTTCACCGATTTGGACTAATGATACCCGACCAACACTACGGAAAAAGGACTACGATTGGAAACTCGGTACATGAAACTGCAGGAACCTATTCACACATGACCGATTCCAGATATCCACCAGAATTCCAGAATTCCACCCTGCATGCATGCATTCACCAATTTTATCGAAAAACTTGTAATCCGAAAGAAAACCACATCCGTACAGCAAATATGAAAATGTGTAAAGTATAGATATCGATTAACAGACACGAATCCTAAGCAAACCGAATTTTGTAGGTTGTTTATCCCTTTTTGCATAAAAAATAAAAATAAATGTTTCACAGCGGTAAACAACCAGTATTATAACAATTTTTCTAATACTATCTTCATATAAACATAACTTTAAGTTAACAGTAGTTAAAGTACAAATAATTTCGGATATATCTATGATATACAATGATAGGTCCATATACAATGATAGGATATATACAATGATAGGTCCGTTGCAAACGAATTACTTACTTTTTTAGATCAATCTACAACATTATTTTCAACAGTTCCATAACATTGACGGTGAGGGTTGGGCAAGTTTAATGTGCAAAAAGTTATATGGACCGGTTTGATGCTAGTAACAGCGTAGGCCTAACATAAGGCACGATATTGCAATGATTCTCATTCGGACTACTGCCGCTCCACCATACGCATGATTGACTATCCTGCTATGGGTGCACTTTGATCAATGGAAAAAAAATCGGTGCACAAAAGTGTGTTGGTAAGCATTAACCCTACAAGGGTTGTTGTGCTTCTCTAGAAAATAAAGTCATTATTCTTTATAAAAGAGTGATTGACAAATAAAAAAATAATACAAGAGGTTTTTAAAGATCAACATGATTGACATTTTCTAAGAAAAGTGTATTGCTTGCACCGAGTGCGCATAGGAGTTTTATTCATCTCATGTACGCTTAACTATGATGTACAGATAGCTGCTAATCATGCCAAGCACCTTATCATTGCTGCAGCTTCTCAAACAAAGGACATCAATTTTGTACATAAACTATCCAACACATTACGTTTCCTCTTACCTATTCTTATTTGAAACTCAGTTCCATCGTTCCATTGCAGGAACGGTACGAACCTAGTAGGTTTGGAACAAAACTCCCATCCCTAATCTTGTCTGAAGAATACAAAAAAAATATAGTTTGCTTACAAGCTAATGCCGGAAGAAAAAGGAAAGGCGATTTTTTGTCAGATAGGTTGTTAAGACTACTAAATTATTATAATGGCCAGCCCATCTAATTCTTACGAGTCGATTATGCTTTTCAGATGTTCCTCTATCGGTGAGCTTAAATGCTATTGAAGCCGTTCAGAATTTATTATTATTAATGGTTTAAACAAACGAACTTTTAACAACAGTTAAATAGTGAATATGTTATTCAATGTTATAGTAGAGTCCATTAAATTTAATACTTATGCATTCAATTTAGTACTACCCCCATCAAAAGTGTTTGATACTTGTGGATTTATCCATTATATTTCAATGTTTGGCCGTTTTGGCCATGCATGCATTCACACAAGTCATTCGAACATGCAAAGGTCTCTAGATAGATGTTTAAAACAACGAAATTCTTTCATTCATCAGCCGAAATAAGCATAAAGTTTTATGATGAGTTATGTTTTACTGTTTATTTTCTGCTTTTCATTTTATAATCGCTTGATAATATTGTAATTCACTTATACCGATAGCTATAAAATTTAAGGAAAAATGAAAATACTGTACAACTATTACTTCCGTCTATAAATGAACAAGCTTGTTTTTTGTAATTTCCATACACAAGGATCTACCCTGCAAGCCATCCCCCCATTCTATAATCCTGTTCTGTTTTCTATATTCCTTGCCCCACACTCTCCATCCCGCCGAAGTGCTGAGTAATTGGTCTACGATCGGTGATCGATCGAATAGAACAAGTGCACGATCACGGGAGAAGAGATCAGGGCCCGATTTACACGTGCAACGAAAAACCGAAAGTCCCTCCCCGCTCCACGCGAGAGACCGGAATTTGTGTAACTTAAATAACATGCTAATGCAGTTCTCCGAGGAAATGATCTTACCTAACTAAGCAAATCCACAATAACTTAGGATCGAAGAGCGAAACTGAACCGCTATTAAAAACAAACAAACAAATCCTAATGAAATCTTACAGTTTCGTTCAGTGCCAATCAACTTTGTCTTTACAACGCTTCGTCTTCCCTTTAAACGCTTCTTTCTTCTTGCCACATATCTTTTTTTCTTGCAAGGACGCTCCATCCGTCGGAACACATATATACATCCTTTTATGCTTTACTATTGACTATTTCGTGGATTGAGTCTCATGGATTTGGAAACAACGCTTCACCAATATAACTCGACTTCGAGAAGTTTAATTTTACAGAGGAAATCGAAGGATTGAACGAACGAGGAATGCAGAAGAAACTAGAATACTTGTTCAACTAAACAATTGTTGAACTCTTTTGTGGTATGATTTAAAAAACAGTCCTTTCTGGATTGAGGAATATCATAAACCTGTACGATCAAGATTCGATCGATCGGGCTTTGTTTCCGGATGGAAGAAAATGTGTGCTGATTTGTTCCCACAATATGAGTGTGTTTGGTCGTTCCTTTTTCCTTCTCCCGGTCTTGCTACATTTTTTGATCACTCTTAGCCAATTGATGATTTTTTTTGTGGCGTTCTAATCGTTCATCTTCATTCTGCTGCCTTCATTTTGTCTTGTCACACATATTCCTCGGAATTGAAATACACATTTACACCAGTGTTCTTATCGATTAAACTAAATATTATATTACCAATAATATTTATAATAATATAGTAATAATAATATATGACATTTTACTGTAAATCTGTATGCGCCATTGTTACTCTAGTTATGTATATGTATCAATGTTGTAGATTTATACAAAAAAGGAAATCTTTCAGTTTTCTGTTTTGTTGGTTTTGTTTTGTCCGCATGCAAATGAGCTTCCCTTGCTGCCTATCTGTTTCGTGCCATCGCTGCACGTTCTGCTGTTAAATATCTGTTTACCCACTCTGATTTGTTGTTTTATTGAATTGTTTCACACATGCTACACATGTCCTTTTCCACGTTTTCCCCCTTACACCATAGGTTAAGCTTTGCTTTTGCACCATTCCGGTGCAGGCCACATTCCCAGCAGTTTCCAGCAGATCAGTCCCACACAACGATTATTTAGTAGCAAACTACATTTAAAAGCCCACGAAAATACAACGACCTACCGCCAACGAATAAAACCACGTGAAACCGTTTCTGGCCAAGTGCCGACCTGTGGTCGTCCTTCCTCTCTTTTTAGCACATTTTGTTTTTCTTCAAAACGAAACAATAGATGTACGTCTTCTCTATCGCCTTTGTTCTTTTTCGCTTCGAGTCTAATTTGTGTTTGCTATCGTTAATTCATTTTGCGCTTTTCGTTCGATGTTTTTGAGTTTAGCCGCATGTTTTGCGAAGTCTTCATTCCTCACTTTTTTACTTTTTTTTGTGGGGCTTATACTTTTTCGTTTCTGTAGTTACTTCGTATCCAGTCTATGTTGCGTCGTACTTTCTAAATAAATAAGATAAATTAACAAATGCACACTTCTCCTTCTCTTCGGTCAGCTCGCGTTCATCAAGCAAGCCCGCTGTTTGCGCCCTTAGGATACCCTTTAAACAAATTGTGTGTTGCCACACACAACACACACACACAAAACCGCACATGTTACGTTGTTTTAATATGTTTTGTTCCATTATTTACTTGCACATACTGTATTCATAATGCTGACCGACAAAACCGTTTTCTCGAACCCGAGCAAAAGCGAGCTACAATCTATACAAATATAGCCGAGCAGGTTAAGGAATAAGGAGGAGATCCTTATGCAAGCAACAGATAGTAGTAGCAACAAATTACGTGTCACAAAATTTTACACACCCGTCTATTTATGTTGTTTGACTTGTTACTGTGCACCGTTTGTACACTGAAACAGTAGTCCGTTTTGTATGATGACGATTTTTGTTTGTTTGTTTGTTTGTATAAAACATTTCTGTTGGAATGTTCGATAGTCCTGCCGTTTTCGTTGTCTTCAAACGTTTGCTCTATGAAATGCGAAATGATATACAAGAAGAAATATACGTTGTTCCTGTGGTCACACCCGATGAGTCCTAATGAGCTTCTGCTGACTTCTGCTGACTGAGTGAATATGAAATCTACAGTTGTTCGAAACCTTACGCTGTGATAAGCGCACGCCAGTCGTACCTTCTCTTGTCTCCAAAATCTTCGTTCGTCCCCCTTGATCAATCTTTACAAACAATGTTCACGTGCTCGAGGGTTCGATCACAATCATTTGTTACTCACTGGATCAGGGTAGAAGGAACGAATAATATAAAAAGAGTAATGTCGTTGAGATCACACCTCACTTTAATCCAGACGTACACAGGTTCCATTAATTTTCTTTTCCCATGCATCCAACTTTTGGCACCTACATTCCCATCAACAGTGGCAATGGATTCTAGTTTTATCTATTGAACATGCAGGCAATGAATAAAGAGGATCGACTAAAGTTAGAGCTACATTAAATTCAACCGATAGAAGAAACATGAAGTACTGTATTTGCTTTACCCTTTAAACCATAATTTCTTAGGCTGATTTAGCTTTATCCGCAAAAAAGTTATTTACTCATTTACTCTACTCTCGAGCTCACATTTGGTCTCAATCTGTGTCGAACCATCTAATCAGTTAACACACTGAGAGCAAATATGAGTAAGAATAGTAAGAACATCTTTGTGTGTAAGATAAAAACAAGAGAAATAAAATTGATTTGGGCTGTTGTTTGGTCTACCGGTTATCACATCCCACGGAAAAATATCCCGCTGAACACCGTTAGAGCAAACAACAGTATTACAATAGAAATACAAAACAGAATCATTTAACAGTAGATCAGTAGCAACTTTCTTGTTCCATTGGGTAAAAGAAACGAAAATGTTTTGTATTGTTAAAAATAAGACAAAAATCAAATAACAATGTGAGTAAACATTTCTAAATAACGAGAAAAAATATAATTTCATAATAAAGCACATATTTGACCTGCCTTCACTTTGTTTCCAACAAACATTTGATGGTACGTTTTTTTATCTGCTCTATTGATCCTGTCTATTCATTGACCTTCTCCAAATTGGGTTTGGTGCCATCAGCATAAAAAGGAAAGTTTCGTTTAAACCCGTCTTAAAAAGCCCCACCCTAATATCGAGCAATTTACTTTCGCGTTGTTTCATAGGTGTACTTCTGTCTATAAATTAAGCTTTGTTCGGCGACATTTGTCTATCATTTATCCAAAGGACTTGTTTTTTTGTATCGATTGTTTCAATGTTTCTCCTCTGTCGGCTAGTTCCATTTTATATAGTTTTTGTTTCTTTGTTTCTCTTTTCTTTATATGTATGTATGTACGTTTGTTTTGTTTTCATTTTCTTCAAAGGCACGCTATATGTTTTTGTTACTTGTTTTTTGTTCACTGTTCATGTTTCAATGGGTTAAAATTGTTATCAAATTTTTGTCAATTCTGATTTCGTAAAAACTATCCTCACTTCTGATTTAGATATTTTCCTTCCCTCCTAAGGACGACAATACAATAAGCATCTCTTTTGGACTTTGGACACGTGATTGTATATATATAAATGTGTTTGTAAAGTTTTGTATATATAGTATTCAATGTTCTCGTTTCTTTGTTTTTTTTGAATCTCAAATAGTTCTATAATAAACTGCCATCGTTCAAAGTCGGTTGTATAAAAATAGCGAAAAATATTTTCTCTATCTTTGCTCGATATCTTCTACACCTGTGTTTGTGTGTGTGTGTGTGTGTGTGTGTTGTGTGTGTGTCTATTCTTTATCCTTCTTGTGTATTGTGAATCTCTCTACATTCTCGCCATTTCGTCTCGTCCAATTGGTATGGTGTAAATAGTGCACACGCTAAATATTCTTTTCGTTATTTTGTTTCAGTCCATCATAACAGGAGACATTGGAGGGTGAAGCAAAATGCACATTTACTGCACAGTACATATTTTTCTACGTACATTCCACATCTAAAATACAGAGTTTCTCCCTTATGTTATTTTTCACCTTTTCGTTTGTTCGTTATCATCTACGTGAGATTCCTTTCTGACCATAATAAACCATCACCTCAGTCCTCTTTCAGTTGGAAATGAGCGAACTTGATACTATGCCGCTGTCTCTACTCGCATTCTTCCTTGTGCAATATCATATACAATTCACATCAAAAACATGGATCACTAACATCAAATGCGTACACCCTCGAAAAGCCAATACGAGCCGCTTAGCCGCTTGGGTCTAATAAAAAACCACATCACAAAAAGAATAAAAACTGCCTCTGTACATACCAAATCTGTAACAATTTTGCAGCAACTGTCCAGCGTTGAGTTTACTTAAAAAAAAGTAAATGAAAAAAAAAACATACTGAACCTTCCAACACAACAAATCTAAAAGGTTTTAAGTGAAAGCATCTCCAATGGATCGATCCCTTTTGAAGCCTCTGTCCAATATGTAAAACGTTGCGACTACAAGCTGTACAATTCTCAAGCGTAATAAAATGGATTTTGTGTTAACGAATAACACATCATTTAATTAATTTAAAAAAAAACACAATTATTCACCGAAAAGTGATAGAATGAAATCTTTTGCCCTGAAACATGCACTTTTCCAACCAATTCCGTCCATTCGTCTACTTGGTTGTCCACTTTGTTGTGAAAATAACCAGATACGATTACATTATACACGTAAAATAGACAGTACACCCTATCCATTGATATTTGTTTCACAAGAATGAGTATCCCACTTTAAATGTTGCTTAGCAAAAATAGTGTGTCTCTGTGTTTAGTTGAATCCGTTTGTGTTTCTTTTTCTTTAAAACATACTTTCGATTATATCTGATCGGCCTTTTCGTGTGGTAGCACAGTACAAGGACAAGTCTTCGGTTTGTCTCAATATTTGCAGTTATAATTTAAGCTTTCGTCTTATTACTATTGGCTCGCTTTTCATGTACCTTTCGCCTCCCACTCTGAATGCAACTCACTTAACGGTTTACGGGAAACCTGCCACAAAAAGGATAATTATAAGTGCCACACCATATTACATTCATTTGGACCCATGCCATTACGTGATATGCCGTTGCCTTTACACTTCTTATTTCATTTGCATGTTTAGGGTTTGCTTCTTAAGCTAATCCACCATCGATCGTCAGTTCTTTTGCACGATCTACGCAGGAAAAGAAATCGGATCACTCGTGGATACACACGCACACATGCCGCTGCTGCTCGCCTTTAGCTGTTGTTAAATATTTTTTCCTAGTGTTTGGACAGATTCAAGGGTACGTCTGGAATGCATGAAAAACACAAAAGAGAGATTAGATAAAACAAAAGCAATAAAATCAAAAGGGCTAAGTAAAACATACTACTTTTAAATTATAAAGAAGCTCTAAACACAAATATCGTCAACGGAAGAAACGAACGAAAAATATTAAATTGTGGTCACAAACTTGACGTGCAAAATTAAATGCAAATGTTAGTAGTCTCTTGATCTTACATGATGATCGCAGTCCGTGAATGCACTCACCATTGCTGGGCTCATCTTTGGCGGTTGCGGACGACACTACTGCAGCAGTCGAACGAGCGGAATGATCAGGATGATGCTGATAGCCCACTGCGTCGGTGGGCCAGCTCGATCCACTCGGCGAAGAGAACGCACTGCCGCCATTAACGATGTCGCGCGAAGATGAGGAAAGCGCCGTAACGCTATAGTTGAGGGCTGTGCTTGTCGAGCTCGATGTGGCTAGGATGGAATGTTGTGGTCGCTGCGAATCGGATGGTTCTGTAATTGCCACTGGTTGTGGTGGTGGTGGTGGCGACGACGGAGTCCGTCGATCAAGCATACGTCGTTCCGCGGCAGAGATCGACGGTGCGGCAGCAGAAGATGCTGGAGGTTGCGGATGCGACTGCATCATGTGTGGACCGTGCGGTGCAGCCACTGCTGGTAGCCCTGGGTAGTGCATCCAAAGTGGCGTGCGATATGCAGCCATGGTGGCAGCGGTGTACATTTGCTGGTAGTACGACAGTGAAGCGGGATGAAAGGGAACGGATGAAGCAGCTGCTGCTGCTGCGGCAGCCGCAGCCACCGCTGCAGCATTCATCGAAGATGGGGACGAGGAAGCACCTAGCGGAGGTCCTTGATACAGTGGATAGAATGCGTTTGCAACTGGATGGTGCATTGTTGGCGATGCAATTACCGTGCTTGGTCGTATTACTCCAGCCGGTGATGTTGGCGTTGCAGCACCGTAGTGGTTCAAAGTAGGCCCATCGACCGAGTCTGACCCTTCTGGTTGCGAATCTTTCTTGTGCGAAGAGCTGGAAGTGTTCGAATTTGAACGTTCACGCGACGGTGAGGCAGAGGATGGAGAATGGCCACCGGCAAAGGGCTGCCGCAGAGCAGCCGTCTTCTTCGGCACCGTACGTATGGTCGTACTAGGCGATGATCCAGTTGTTAGTGAAGCCATGGCAGATGTTGGTGTGGAAGCTTGACCGCCGATACTGCTCGGTGATGCACGAGGCGATAAGGACGTGCCGGTACTGCGATTATGCGGATGATGCTGCAAAGCCGGCGGAGGCGAATGTTGTGCTCCGCGACCAAAGTTTAATGGTGAGGCGCGGGAATAATGCTGAGGTGACCCGTTGCTGGCAGGAGGGGAATGACTGCTTGCTCCACTCATTTGATAGCCAGGCCTGTAGGAGATGGCCGATCGCGAACCACCTCCCGGTGTTGCACCTGATCCTGAGTATGGTGGAGTCGTCGCTGAGTCGTTCGTACTAGGCGAAGGGGAAAAGCGGGATGACGAGGGAGCAGAAGAGTAGCTACTTGGGCTACCACCGTATGGATGCTGCCGGTAGCGTGAAAATCCACTCGATGAAGCAGACGCCGGTGTATGATGAAGCCCATGGTGCGATTGATGCGATGCTGACAGATGAGGATGGGACTGCTGCTGCGACTGCTGCTGCTGATGATGATGTTCAGGACTAGGACTTAGATCTGGTGAACGGATCGTATTGCCGTACGGATCTACACTGCTTCCGCCAGAGGTAGCCCCGGGGGATGCTGCCGTACCATTTCCCCCTCCGTAGCTGGGCGACCGTTTCTTTGCTCCGTATCCTCCGTACCGATTCGACCCCAGCTGACTTAGGTAGTGTGCGTGATGAATGGAATCGGTCATTACAGGTGATTTGGAGCCAACGGCCAACGGTTCCTTCCCCAGGTACGGTGATCCCTGATACTGGTGGTGTGGTGACAGTGGATGCTGTTGATGATGGTAGAGATGATGACTAGCTGTTGATGTGACCGATGCCACCGATGCATCCGCTTTGCGTTGCGCCGCATCAGACGAGGAAGAGTTCACAGAGGAAGATGTTTCGCCGCCGCTGGTACCGTGTCCCAAGAGCGAAGTTATGCTGTAACTGCTAAACGGTCTCGACACTGGAGCCGGCACTGGAGCGGAGGGAATCGTAACAGGTGATTTGCTGCTTCCAACACCATTCATTGGTTGCTTTGCCGGACCCCCGGTAATGCCGTTGGCCAAACTTCCGGAACCATTCAAATGTCCGTTTGTTTTGCTGCTGCTGTTGCTGCTATGATGTTGTTGAGCAGATCCACCATTCTGAGAACCTCCCGTGCCGTTTGTCGTCAGCGTTGACAACGGTGTTGCCGTCGTTGCCGTCACGATGACCGGTGTAGTTCCCGCAGCAGATCCTGACTTTGGACGAGATCGCTTCGTGCTCGTACCCGTACCACCGCTGCCAACATCGTCCAGCGAAACCTTCTCCAGCTCTCGGAGTATTCTTTTCCTTGGTGAAACATGCTGCAAAACGGCCGAACTCGCAAACACGGAACTGCGAAAACTCGCCGAACTACTACTACCGCGTTCCGCTGCTGTTCCAACGCGAAACGGCCCAACCGCAGATCCAGCTCCTCCAGCAGGCGAGGCCAACGAGTTGGTGGACTTGGTTTGTTGCTGCTCGGTTAGGGTTTGCACTATAGAAGCAAGATTTTTTCCCCAGGCACGTTTACTACGGGAAGATCGAAAATGGGCTCGCCCATTTACTGGTGGATGATGATGGCCGTTACTATGCTCATGATTATCTTCCACCGGCCCATTCTGCTTTGTATCTTTTTGCTTCTTCACGTTTTCTTCACCTTCCGAGGCTACTTCAGATGTATCCATCGGTGTAGTGCCATTGCACTTTTCCTTTTCTCCGTCTCCATCCGTTCCGGTTGCCTTTGACGAATCCTGCTTGTCCGTTTCCTTCTTGGTAGCTCCATTTTCCGTACCACTAGGTGCTTTGGGCCGCGGCTTTGCTTTGATTTCCGGTGGAAGATTGGTGTCGTAGGGACGACGTCGTTTCCGCCGCGACCAAGAACGGGTATCGGGAGATATAAGACGACGTGCTTTAAGCGGCCGAAAGTAGCAAAGTGACAGTTCCTTCGAAATGTTTGGGCGAGGATTCGCCTGTTTCCAGCAATGATCACGCTGCCACGGCGATGACTGAATAGAACTGTTATCGTCGGAAACTGAAAGAACAGAAAGAAAATTACCCATTATTGACATGCACAAATTCAACGAAAAAAACATGTACTTACAGCTGAGTGAAGTGGAACTTTCATGCTTGTGAAAGTTGGCACTGGTGGAGGATACAGTTGGTGGCCAGTATGTTTTCCGCGGCACCGAAATCCAGCTGGTTTTTTCACCCTCTCGGGCACGGGCTAGTTCCAGGATGAATTTTCCATCTATAAAAAAAATTTTGACAACAATTAGAGTTTGTAATACTTCTCTCTTGAACGATGTGTATCTGTATAACCAGCTTGGTTGTGATCTAAAGTAGCTAACTGATGTTTCTAGACGATCATGCCTCCTACGGCAGTGGGTTAAAATGATCAGTTACGAAAAGGTATTGTCTTTCGCCATGCATTTTCGTTCCCTGCTTGACGGAGTCTCTGCCGTCTACACATTCAAACAGCATCAACAGTGCTCGCTTTTTCGTATATTTTATTGCGAGCATGCTCAGCATAAATTTCTACTATCTCAATCGCGCACAAGTAAGCGTGAACACAGACCGTATCACACCTGATCTGTAACATTCACTACATCACGCGATCGTGCTGCAGCGAACCGAAACCAACCCCCTCAACAGTACAAACGCAACCGTTTTAGGAATTCGCTTTCCCGTGGAACAGAAGAAGCTGCACCTCGTCCAGTTTCATGTGAGAAACATATTGCACTCCGCCCCTCACACCCAAAGTAAATCACTTGTTGCGCCGCTAGCAGTGTATCGCCTTTCTCTATTGTTTTTCCGCCCTCAAGCGCGGAACGGGTTGGATTGTGTGTTATTGTTTTTCGGCGCCCAGTGAACAACAAAAAGCCTCATGCAAACGATTTTCTATGATTTCTCTAGCAGAAAAGGCAAGAAACTTTGGAACAGTTGTTTTCGTCCGATACATTGGACTGTATGTAACGTTTCGTCCTTTCTAGCGAAACGCCCATTACGTCGGAACAATGACGAGTGCTTATGGGACACGGGGGAGAAGAAACAAGCCGCACAAAAACTATTTCGATCTTGGATCTAACAAAAGTAGCACGCTGTGCTTTACTCGCGAGAAAGCGCGAACTGAATGGAACAATTTCCAGTACGACAACCACGTGAAAAAGAACTGCAGCGTACGATTCGCGTAATGTAACACAATCAACAGGGTCGAGATTTTGTTGTTGATTGTTCGGTCAACGGAGAGAAATCTTTATGGGACTAGTACACCAGTGCAAAGATGACAGAAAGCCTGTCGAAAGGCAAAGGGTCATGCTGTCCCTTTTCGGTTCGCAATCCTTCCGTTGTGCATGGCTGATTGATAACAGTGGATTGCTTTTATTAATTATTGTACGATGCGATCGTTCCAATACGTTGGCATATATTTCTTTAAATCGGAAAAGCTTGTTTATAATAACGTTCTAAGTGACCACTGCACAATAGATGCAATAATATACATAAAAAAATCCCACAAACCTTGTTGCAAGCCACACACACACACACATTTTAGTCTTTGCCGCTAAACAATATTCTCCAAATATAGGCTGTGGGAAAGCCAGAAGCGAACCAAGATCCAGATCGGATTCATTTAAATCCATTCCACTCGATTAAGGGAACACGGTACCCATTATCTTTTTCCCCTTAATGCGTTTTATTACGCACAAAAAAGAACAAAAATTAGAGAAATCACGTGGAAGGGAAGAAAAAATAAATACCAGTGTCCATTCAGCGAAGCTGAAACTGTTCGTGGGAGACACTCTTCCGGTTGTTGATACGCGGCGGCTCGAAAGCATGCACACAGCATGCCCAGTCCTGCCAGACCGTAGTAGTTGATCAATCGTAGGAGTTTAAAAAGGCACTTGTGCCAACATTGGAGACACCCGCGATCAAGATACGCTTTGCCTCAACGTCGGAGAAGTGAGATGATCAAATCATATAATCATCGCCATCGTCGTAAGTCGTTGTCATCATCATGATGATCGTCATCTTCTGCCCACACCCAAAATGGTTCCACCCCATTACTGAGGTTCAGACCAGCAGCAGCAGCAGCAGCAGCAGCGTGTGGTTCTTCAGGGAAGTGTCTGATTGGGTTAATGCAGTCAACGAATTTCTCCTGGTTAATGGGAATGCTACAGATCTCCGGTGCGGAGGAGACTTAACGCTCTTTTTTTCATGCGAGCTCATTTAACTGTGTCCATGTTTCAGCAGCTTCACGACTACACAACACGATCTTTGCGTGATTTGTTTGTGGCATTTGCAGCACATAGATATTATGTTACAAAGTTATCACACAAAGATAGAAATAGAACAAGCATTCTTCAAAAAAAAAAAAAAAAGGACGCAACACAACAATACACCTAGATTTAAACTACTTTTCCGGTAATTATGGTTGATTCAAAGATCGCAAAAATGTATATCTTCTGTATAAATCTTATAATTTATTAGGAGTTAAATTAATTGCTTATAATTTGTATCTTCTGTATTGTGGTTGCACATCTGTATCAAATCGTAGTGTCATCGTATATTATGACCTGTACTAATCTGTTAATCCTAAGGCTCTGCTCTATAATCTGTCGTATGCTACAAAAGACAAAAACATGCTGATAGCGCTGTATAAAGGTGCTCAAAAAAGTCTGTGAATACTTTATATCTGGCCTGGTTAGTGGGTTTTCCATAGTTGGCTGACAGTTCAATTAAAAAGAGCCTCCTTACATGCGAAAATCGCTAATACGTGATTTTTGTGTTTTTAGTCGTGATCCGTTCTTCTGGTCTTAATTTACTTCAAAGGACTTATAACTTGTTAGCACTAGGGATTAACTTTGGGACAGTTGTATGCTAATTTTAGGTTTTTGGCTTACAGCCCACGAGGCAAATAATTCACCAAAAATATAAAATACAATATAACAATGCTGTTTCACGCTGACTTAACGAGACTACTTAAAATCTTGTAGTTGGAGAGTCAAATCCTCACTACGGGGAAACGATCCTGTATAGAATTTTCAAAACAAGTTAGTTTTAGCTAGTTACATTAGGTACATTGATCAATTATCTAATAAAGATCGGCTGTAAATGTTGGATCTTGGAAACGATTAAATTTACTCAAAGTTTAAACCATTCCAAGAAATCTCTTGCGATCGTGAAATAGTGATTCGTATTTATTGACGATCAAAAAAATGATTACTTTTAAGCAAAAAGTTTATAAATTCTCAAGGACGTTGTTTGTAAGCTAATCCTCCTCAATCATGGTTCTATCGTACGTATTCCACAACTGTGCTTGCCTACTGGACGTAAATGTAGGCTCAGAATAAGGCTTTAGCACGGCAGTACACACTATAGCTAAAACGAGCATCTGCTTGCTCACCATCATCATCATCATCACCATCATTATTATCGTCAATCGTCATCTCAGCCACGCATCTCTGCCTGTGGAATGATGGTGCGCTGTTATTTCAGACGGACGGGACGACGGACAGTAGCAGTAGAAAGAAAGGCACGAGAAGAAAGCAGCGTAGACCCGGTCCCGGGCGACAGACTGGGACAAAACATATATCTAGAGCAGTCGCTTAAACCGCCGCCGCCGCCGCCACCGTCAGCCTACGCGAAGAGATCGTTTTCCGCACCAACCCTCTTCTTCTAAGAGAAGGGAAGGCACGGAGGCTTTTGAGCGTGTGCTGCTGCTGCTGCTGGTTGGTGCCACGGTTGCCGTTGTTGGGTTTGTTAGGCTGATTCCGCTTTCTCTCTCTCCTCTCCGTGCCTGTACGCTCGCACACATCCACTCCGTCTCCCGTACCGCGCCTCTTCCCCTTTCAAAAAACGGGCGCGCGCGCGCACTCTCACACACATGTGCAAGCAATGGCGGTGGCTCGTGCCTAAACGCCTTTAGTTGCGCGCACGTGCCCTTTTGCGGTCGCGAGAAGAGCAGCATCACCCACCCCGCCACTTAGCGCAAGAGTGAAAGGATAGGGCAATGAGCTGAAAGCATTACACATTATACATTCACAAACAGGCACGGGTGCGCGATTTTACTACAGGACCCCTGAGAGCACACATATCTACAATGCGACGCCGTTACCATAGCAGTAGTAGCCCTCTCCCCACGTGCCTACCGCCTGCTTCTTCTTGTATCGCGTACGTTTCTTGCCGCACACTGGTGAATGGCATCTTCAGCGATGTTGTGCGCGGTAGCATTAGATTTAATCCAGCTGTCCACAAGAAGTGGCACACAGTAATGTTCGCCACTTTATTTGAGCCATTTTTTTTTCAACAAAAGTTATTCTGATATCTGTTTTCAAATTGCACATAAATAAAAGATATTCTAATCAAATATCTATATCTATATATCAATATCAAATATTTGAAATAGCGGCTAAGCGCCATACCCAACTTTCGATTTCGAACACTATCCCCGGAGGCCCTGCTCTAGGACTCATCAAATGCGACATCATCAACGACATTTGCTATTTGTCAATAATAATTTTGATTCAAATTATGAATACATGTTCTTTTGTTATTTCCGCATAACTGAGCGATGATATCTACAAAGATTACACATTTACGCCATTTCTCATATTGGAAATGATTGCAAACAGTCAGACTATCGGTTTATTGTATCAGTTGGTTGCGAAACTCTCAAATTCATTTTTATTTAGCATTGGTTATGGAAGAATTTGTTTGATTGCCCTCTCTGTTTCGTATATGAAAAACCTTTATAAAATGGTATTGCAAAGCCCATATCAGAGAGACTTTTTTGAAGATTTTTTTTAACCAAATAAACCGTTAAACCATCATTTCTTTAGCCATTTGCATAGACCCTTAAACCAACAAAAAACGCAGATAGCTGTTATGATAAATTACCATCATAAATTAGAATTCTATTTGGGGCACTTAGACTTTCTTACCTGTTCAACCAACACATGAATGATTCTTCACTTAGATAAGGGTCTATGAAAACGTGCCAACATTTGTTGCTAAATTATATGAACAAACTATCATCCATTTGTTGCTTTTAGTGATGGCAAACTATCTTTACAAAATATGTGACATTTTTGTCTAAAGAAGAAGATATTCTGAGTTAAAAAAGAAAACAATCTCAGGTGTGGCGTGAACCAGCAACAATTGCATAGACCCTGGCCTTACTAGAGAAATCAATTCATAGATAGCCTTATCTACACCAAACGAATAAGCCTAATTACTGGTTTGTTAATACGCAACTTAATACATGAAACGTTAAACTCCTCATGACAAAAACTTTCTTATGAGAGAATGTTATCGAGGGCACATAGGCATTGTCTTATCTAGGTTTCATTGTAAATGTTTCGAAACAATGTCGTATACTATGAAAGGCCTACGCCATTACCACTCTTGGCATGTTTTGCGATGTATTTTTATCAAAACGAATCTTAACTTAACAGGGGTTTCTAGAGTGCCTTCATACAGCACTATTTGTTTGTTCTTGTATTTTCTGAAATTCGACAAATAATAGAGCAGAGCCTAACGTCTCCAGCAAAAACAAAACCTTTTCAACAGTTTCAATAAGTACGCGAATGGCTGGTCAACACATCACGCGCGAACTTTGACGAACACATGACCTTAGGTTGCACAATGTTCAAGGGTTTTTTTTATATTTTCTGACACATAAAGCATGCAAAGGCAAAAAAGCGAACGATCAAATAGCCGTTTGAAGAAACCCACCAACTCTTGCAAAAGCAAAGTGACAAATAGGCATAGAGAATGAACCATGCTCTACGACCGAACAAGACCGGTACGCTATGATGAACAAGACAATAAAGCGAGCACGCGTCCCTTGTAAAAAGGAAGGCATAGGTAATGAAAACATCAACAATAAGTTTACTTTCCCCCACTAACACCCCGTGAGCCGAGTGCGACGGTCGGTCGGTCGGTGGGCCTTGCTGCTCCTTGCATGTCCGTCTCTTTCGCCCGCTAGGGGAAAATCTGTTCCGCTTTCTCTCTATTACCGCTTAAGTAGTAGTTCCCCCCGGTACAAATGGTACTGGATGTGCACGTGTACACCCCTTGCCCACCAAACACTTTCCGCCGCACAGCATAGTACAGCAGTGTGTGCCCTTACCGGTCTAGTGCCTTTTACGAACCTTCCACAACCTTCCCATCCGTCCCCGCGCCTACTTCATCCATTCACAACGCACAACCCCTTGGAAAGCATCATAACCATCCCTTCTCTCCTTCTGTGGCCGACTACGCGCACAGCAGAGCATTGATTACACACTCTTCCACACTCACACACATACGCACACATTACCGCACCACACATACGTCATTTTATGTTCGGGGGTTTCGTTTCCACCCGCTCTTTGCTTCTTGCAGGAGGGGACTCACCCGGTTCACAGTGCAAACACCAAACGCGCGCGCGTGTCACAATCATTACGACACCCACACACTCCCCTGTATTCCATGCAACCTCGCCCCCCCCCCCTCTGTCCATTATGTGTTCTCCCTTTCACAAACAGTACTGTCATCTCATTCATTTTCGTTTGCCCCGCAACATTTCCTTCACCCTTTCCGTCGTCTCTTTACCCAAGCAGCCCGATGACTATTATCACGCAAGTTGTGGATATGCTAGACCACGACCTGCCTCTTTCTGGGGGGGGGGGGATTCGATGGAACACACGACTAGGGTTCTTCTTGGCTGGATGTCAGTTCCAAATGTCGACTATATTTTTCCAGGCCAGAAAGCACAGCCGTGTGCCATCTTGCTTTCATCAAAATTCTTACGGCGTAAACAATGCATTGAGCCGTCTTTTAACCCCTTCATCTTTATCCACCATCGAAAAAAGCTCGAAAGAGGACGATAGATTGTACTCTCTTAAACAATATTACCAAACTGATAAAGTAAAATTTAACCTCTCGACCAAACTGCTGCTGCAGGGTTCGCTTTCATTTGCTTCCACTACACAAAACAAGCGCATGCACCTAATTCCGCTGCACCGTACCATCATTGTGTTCAGCCTACGTTGCATCCCTCTCACACTCACGATCGTTGCAGGCGGATGCATTCTCTTCCATCTCGCTTTCGCCCCAATTTCCCAACGCATTTCCCACCAGCAATCATTCCGCAACCTTCCTCTCCACCCCTTCTTTGTTATGTGCATTTACGCACACACTCGCGTGCTCACATCCCCACATATAGCAACGCGCGCCTACTATGAGCAGTGGTGCGGTGTGTTCCTTCCCTTCGTTTTACCGGATGGAAAAAAAAGCAGAACCGAAACCGACGCGTCACCCGGACCCTTCCTACCCATCCACCCAGTCTCGCCCTTCCTCTTCACACACCAACCGTCGGAAGCCCTTTTCAGAACGTTTTCCCCGGCATTTCCGGTACCGGCGTCTGGTTTTGGGCCTGACGAACCATGCCATGTGTCCTTTTCACGCACTCTTCTTTTCTCCACAAGCACATGGATCTAGTTTGTTGCCCTCCTTCTCCAACTGCTTACGTTCTCTTTGTGGCGAGCATTTTTATGTTCTTTCACATCCTTCACGCGCTCTCTGTCTCCCTTTCTGTCTTTTGCATACTCCATCTTTTTCACGCTAAAACATGCACACGCACAAATGCTCCCTCCAAACTCGCTCTCTCTCTCTCTTTCTAACTTTCGTACATTTCACGACGGCACACGACAAAAACATCAAACATGCGACAGATGGCAGGCACTTTTTTTCATACCCTTATTTTCAACTTTTTTTTAGTCTCCTCCACCCTGTTGAAATCTAGCACTCTTTTGCGTACTCTTCCTCTTGGTGGTGCTTGCTGTTCAAAACCCTCCTCCCCCATCCCTCGTTGGAAAAAACCAGCACACAATTTTGGCATACAAAAAATGTTCTCCTTTCCAGGTGCTCTTCCAAGGGGAGATGACGCTCCACTGTGCAGGGATGAGGAAAACAGAGATTTTGTTCGTACAAGCATGATTGCCACTGGTCGTAATTTGATTATGAAAAACGAGAAAGGGAAGGATAAGGAGCATCTTCACACATTTGTACATCAAATACAATTCACGTGACAATGTTGTGCCCGTAGAAGAGGTTTATTTTAATCATTTTAATGGATGATACCAGAACGGCATAACCAGCCCAACACGACCTTGGAAGTTACATACCTACACAGCAATTTTTATAAGTTTGTTTCAGTAATTTATTTTACTGAAAGCTGTTCAGTAATAGATCTTTTTGCTGATTTTCAGCTTTAATATCACTTTTTTGCTGGATTTCAGTAAACGAATTTACTGGATGACTTTCAGTAATTCGGTTTTTTGCTGCAGATCAGTAATTATTGACATCTTTCACACATTTTACTGAAATTCAGCTATTATTACTGAAAATGCAGTAAAATAATCCAAAACAAAAATCAGTGGCAGCACCGTAGCTTAATTTTGACATATGTTGGGCCATCGAAGTAGACATTGCAATCTCAATCTAGGAAGATTGGATAAAAACTGCAGGAGCTCCGAAACAAAAAACAAAATGTTTCCGTCGCCTTTTTCGAGGTGTATTTCATTTGATTAAAATTTCAAATATCAGGTATGTAAAATTTTGTTGTAAATAAAAACTATATTATTCATTCCAATATCGTATATTTCAAACAGATCGATAAGGATTTCCACAACAAGTTTCCAACTGCCCCCAAACACATTCCTTCTTCAGGTTGAGTGGCTAATAAGTTTTGAAAAGTTAAAATCGTATAGAGTTTAACTTTTTTCAAATAAATTTTATGTACACAAATGATGGTGTATTTACATTACACTGTACTTCAGTATTAAAACTTGCTGGGATTCCAACAAAACTAACAAACAACTGTTTGCTGGTTCTTCAGAAAAATAAATGCTATTACTGAAAATTCAGCAATCAAACTGTCATTTTTGACAAGCAATATTTTACTGAATAGTCAGTACTCACTTTGCCACATTTTCAGTAAACAAGCTGTCACTAAAGACTTTACTGAATGATGCAGTAAAAATACTTTAACTGAAACGATTACTGAACTTTCAGCTGAAAAAAATTCAGTAATCCAGTAAAATTTACTGAACTACGGTAAAAAAAATTTAGTGTGTACATAAAAAACTAAGACAATAGCATTGAGTACAATTGCAAAGAAAATTCTTCTAATACAGGCTGTTCCTGATACACGCGTTTCATGCAGACCCAGAAGAACCCGCGTATATTGAACTCTGCGTGCGTCGAATACCCCTCGAATACTCAAACTGAATTCTTTGCGTAAGAAAAACATATTTTTTAAGATATAAACTAATGAAATACTCCACGCTTCTCTTTGTCGAATAAATGATAATGCAACACAGCGGCCTAATAAATAAAGCCAGTCGCAACACTACCAAAGCCACTGCCCGTTTTACCCCATTTTATGACGATCATTTCTTCCTAGATCGTTTTGTCCAATTCGTTACATTTAGTTAGTTTCTCAATTTTTGCTCAACCTTTTTTAAACCAATTCGTAAAACCTTGTTTTAGAGACGATAAAAATAGTATTATTTTAATCATTTATAAAAAAAAATGTTCGACTATGATTACAGGGTGCTCATTGCACAACATATTTTTAACATATTTTGAGCATTGGAATGACAAAATTACAGGTGACCGCTTTACCCCGCAGGACCGTTTTACCCTAGGTACCCTTACATGGGTTGATTGCGGTTAAGCAGTCTATGCACCCGTGTTGTGCTCTGAAACAATAAACGAACAAAGCCATTTGGACTGTTTCAAGCGCTACTACATTGGGGCAGTCCTACTTGGACTGGCAATAATTATGTTTGGCTTAGCACTGCTTGGTGTTTGCGTGTTTCGATCATATCTATGTATCAAGCAAGCAAATAATTAATAGCTTTCTTCAACATTGAAAAGTTAAAATGATACTTTATGAGTTGGATATTGTAAATTGGGATTTCCCTCGATTATTAATAATCCTTCCTTCCGATCTGTCGATAATCAAATAATAATCTCACTATATGCTCTAAACCCATTCAAACCCATTCAGAGACGCGGGACAATTTTATTTGCAAACTTCATCGAACGTATTGAGTTTGCAGCACACACAAGACACCCGAGAACAGCAACTCGCAAATAATCGTAGCTTTGAACTTACGTAATGTAAGTCATTTTCCCCATTTGTTTCGATGTGTTGTGTTGAGGTAAATAATCATTTGACAGTGTCATGATATGATGAGAATGTCATATTTTATCATATCAAATGGTAAAACGATTTTTAATTCAATCTTTCAAGAGTATGCATTTGTCCAATGTAGAGTGTTCCATTATATAAGATTCATAGGAATACCGTCAACACGTCTATTATGCTCCTTGTTCCCCTACGGATCCCCAACGTAGTTCTCATTGAAATCGTTTTTTATATACAAAAACCAAGTAAATATTTAAAAGCATTAATAAAGATAAAAAATGTTTTGATTATAAGAAAGAAAAACAAATAACGCCCTTAGACAAAATATCCGTACTTCTGCTAAAATTTGGAAACTTTGCACATATTTGTCACCATAAAAAACCTCCAGCGACCAATCGCCACGGCCAAGAAGGGCACGGGTGTGGCGAACGAGGTGCAGGTGCAAATAGGAGCTAATTATTTATTTAGACCATGACCTCTCTCTCTTATTTCCAGTTTCTACATAACACGAAAAACTGAAATCACCACCACCCAACATTATCTTATTCCTGATTATTTAAGCAACTATAGTTCCCCAGTGACCTACGATATTTTCTTACGAATAGTTCACCTATTTCAAGTCTCAAGAAAAAACACATCATTGGAAGGTGTTGTGGGGAGAAGCGTCAAGAGTGGTGCCATAGGAGAAAGGTGAGCAACGGAAAAAGGGAGTAACACACAACAACACAAAACGCAACATACACACACACAGCTCGCAAGACGAAGGGTCGGATAATTTTCTCCAACTTGGCGCGCGCACACGCCCGAGACAAGTGTGTTCTACGAACCGAAACATTTTGCGCTCGTGCCCCAATCATGGTTGATGCTTTTTTTCTGCCGAACGTGTGTGTGTGTTTGTTGTCTTTCACAGTGTTTTTTGCTGTGGCTGACTGACTGCTGTTGATGTTGGCTGCTGCTGTTGCTGGTGCTGCTGCTGCTAGCTGTTATTGCCATGCCCCATTCCTTCTTAACAAACCCTTTCCCCTTTGCTCCTTTCGGCCTGTGGTGTAATTGTAAGCAACGCCGTTGCCTTCCGCTTCACTCAGATTTCCATCCCGCGGCGTCAAGTCCGGGGTGGAGCTTTTTTGCTGGTGCTGCTGGTA
The DNA here is from genome assembly GCA_000349105.1 of Anopheles epiroticus. NCBI lineage: Eukaryota > Metazoa > Arthropoda > Insecta > Diptera > Culicidae > Anopheles > Anopheles epiroticus. The sequence continues at coordinate 122,601 of KB669948.1, read as the reverse complement.
CTGCCGTTAACTTCGCTCAAGTCAATGTTAAAAAGGAGCCCCTGCGAAGCTCAACTCACTTTTTCATTTCGTTCGAGCGAGCACAATCCTCTATGGAGCGTTGTTTTCCGCCCAACAACCATGACGGCGGCAGCGACGGTGGCTGTTGTTGTCGGCATATCTTCTTCTTTGTTTCGCCATCCCTTCATGCTTCCGAGCGTCATCGTGCCTCGTTTTAAAGCACTTCTTTTGCATCGACTTTATTGCCTTCCCAGCACACACCTGTTGGACCAAGAGCGGCCTCCAAACAGTTGGTGTTGTCTTGGTCAATTTATTCCGACTTACTCTGCTAGAGTCCCGAAACGGGGAAACACACTAGAAGGTAAACGGTAGGAAAGCTGTCAAAGGAAACTCTTTTTTCTGCCTAGACTCAGAAAAATCTTGCAAAAACAGTTTCCAAACTTAACAATGATGCAGTGTGATATATATAAAGAACTGTTGTCCGTTATTAGTTTAATTCCTTCCTATGAAAGATCAAACACGTCCATCTTCAGTTGTTTCATTTTATCTATCCCCTGAGCTTAACCGTTTTCCATATTAAACCCATAGGTCTATCGATCTTGATCGTGATATCTTTTCAATTTCATTACCTCATTTTTATCACTGGGCTTTACCCCTTACAAAACCTATGCAACAGACGATAGTACTTTGTCATGTTCCACCGCCGCCGCCGGGTCGGTCGTTGGTTACTTTCCTCGGCAGATGCCGAGTCCATACGCGATCAAGTGGCTGAAAATGGGGCGCACATAATACCTTGTCGGGAGGGTGATGGTGTTTTGTTTTGTTTCTTCTCGCACCGTTCGACCAAAGTGACCACAAGAGGAGGGTCGAACGAATGAGGACCGCAGTTGGGTCCACAGCCTCAGCGATATGTCATTGATTCCGTACACTATTCGGAGCCTTCCAAGCAAAGGGTGCACCCAAGAAAACACACTCCAATAGCGAAACGAAAGAAACGGAGCACCGGCGAGAGAAAAGCAGTAGCAAAAACCGACTTGCCAAGACTCCGGTCCTTTTGCATTTCCATCCTACGATCTTTAGACTAAAAGACAGGAGGGGGCTGAGGGAAGGTCTTGGGGGAGACCCAGAGAAAGGCGGAGGTGCTCTCCAGACCATTCCCCCCCACACAAACACACCATCTCTTTGGCTTTGGCTTTGGCACGAGCCACCACCCCGACCTGTTGTATTTGTTGGCGAGATATCTCAGGATCCGGGTGTGTGCGCGAGTCTCTCTGTGTGTCATGCAGCGCGTGCCACACACATCTTTCTTCTCACTCTATTCCACATCTTTATGTGTTGCGTTGATCATTTCGAATCCAACGAGGTAAGGGGAAGAGCAAAAATGTGGAGAAACACAGCACGTAGAGTGGATGAGCAAATAAATTTAAAAAAAATCACAAACACACACACACCCAGCCCCAAAGACACCCAACATAAAGCCGCTTTGAGTTGCAAAGGTATGAGCGGTACGATCACCTCCACAACATGAAAAGGAACGATCAAGAAGCAAGCGATGCAGGGAAGCACTGTTGCGAGGGAGGAGGAGGTGGATGAGGAGGGGGGGGGGGGGGGCGAGCAACGTGGCTAGGGGGACTGGGCGGTGGAAGTGGAATGTAGCACGAGCCCAATTTCATCCCCCTCCATTCCTTCCCATCTTTCGCTCCTACCCTTTTTCTAAGCTTTTCCTCTCTTTGCTTTTCTACCCCTTTTGCGAGCAATCTTCATCTTAATCTTGCGCCTGTCATCGGTTGAATATCCATCTTGAAACTCTTTCTCCCGTCCTGTCTGCTCCCTTTCTCTCTGTCCCTCTCTTTCCCTCTCTCTCGCGCTCTCTTTCTCCACCCAAATCCAAACCCTCCCTCCTCAAACAACCGGCCCAAACCACGGACGTTTCTGTGTTCAGGCAAAGCCTACTTTAGAAGGCTGGTCATATTTCTTTTCTTATGAGCACACTCTCGCTTAACTTCTCCCTTTATCTGTTCACTCGCTCTCGCTCTTTCTCAGTTGTTTCTTTTTTTTTCTTATGTCTTGCGTCTTTCGTATCGCGTTTATCTTATCCCCCGCGATGAAATTGTGCAGTGGGCGCGGTACAAGGACGGAAAGGGAACGACGGCAGTAGTTATGCTTTGCGTTGAAAGTAGAAAAAGGTGAACCAATTTTTCGTTAAAGCCACTTGCTTCTTAGCTTTTCTTTGGTGTTATCTCCACCGATCCCGCCATACCCCCGAATCTTTTTTTCAATATGACTACACGAAGCCACCATGTATGCATCTTGTAGGGTTTTCCCTAATTTTTCATCATTTTGTACACTTTTGCCATGTACGAAAAAAAGCAGATTGAAGGCCACAGACACTACCGAGATTGGATTGTGGAAATAGTGATCAAAATGCACGGTTCGGGGGAGTTTGCTTGGGGTTATCGTTTTGTATCAGTATTTTTATTCGTAAGTTTCTGTTTTCTTTGAGGAATTGTAGGAAAATAAAGTTGTTTGTACAATCTAACCGTGAAGCTTTGCGTCGCTAGCAGTATTAACAGTCAACGAACCTTTTGCTTTAGTACTTTCTCGTCAGGGAACAATTAGAGAAAACAAGCACCACAATTACACATCTAAGCTTATTTTGTGACCAAAATCATATTCAGACCTTAATCATGCGACCAATGCCAATACCAATCAATAAAGAAAACAGTAATAAGAAACAAATCTTTCAAGACACTCGAACAGAACGAAAAACAGGTAACTATTACCATGCCAGAAGTTAGTAATTTAAACAGATACATTTAAATCATTTATTTATAACGTTAACTTTGCAAAATAGTTTTAACAAACATTGTCTATTTTTACAGTCCGTTTTTATCGTTTTTTTTTTATCAAAAAGTGCATTAAAATTTGAAAATAAAAAAATCGATTGTCATGATCACATCGCACAGTCGACAAATCGAGTAAATTTTTACCCATTTCAAACAAAGGACGTGAAAATTATGACATACAATTTAGAGTTAGGTCAAACGGAATTCACATGCAAAAGTATGCAGAGATACTAATTAAATGTAAATTATTATCTTAAACCTCCAAAATTTCATAAACTATCTCCAAAGATTAATAGATGCCGAATAATGCAATATTTGTGCAAATACCAGAGCCGATACTCATAAACTTTACCAAGTTAATTTGAAATTCCAACATGGTTGTTCAAACATAATAAAACTAAACGCAGGTACAATATACGTTTGAAAAGAATGGTAGTTAATTGTTGTTATCAATTTTGAAGAACATTTTAACGCCAATTACAACTGTCCAAAAATACTTTCTTCGTGAACACAAAAGCCATTGCAAACACTCTTCCTCATCTGTAGTGCGCACTACTCATCAGGTTGGGGTAATAATGTTGTTAAATTAAATTTTCATAATGGTGCCGTCGCCGCTGTCGTCTCCGATAACTAACCGCGAAACATTTTCCTTCACGTCGTTTGTCAACAAACACGGTTTGTGCGGCACGTTTCAGCGATTGAACGCACTTTCGCGCCAATGCGGCACGACGCGACGTTTAATTGCATAATTAGCAATGGAGAGGATTTTTATCGGCGTTTACCTATATCACCGGAGCGCTTTCCACCATTCATTTGTGCGGTCACAATCGGTAACTTTCACCTCACTGTCATCCCGCGTGTGGAAAATCTGTCGGCATGCTTAAAACAACTCCCATCTCTAAAACGCTAAATCGTGAACAACGGCACGACTTTTGCAACTGTCGAGTGTTAACGGGGGAGTGTAAGATACGTTAGGAAGACCATGGCGATAGTTTTAGGTATGTAAAGTGTACTAGGATATTGGTTAGCATAGATTTTTTTCTTATTCCGTCCGACGACCTGTCCGTATGGCTAGATTTTCATGGAGAAAACAAATAGAATCATATAGCCATTATAGCAATGCAATCCCTTAGCATCCTGAGCCCACCTGAAGTCAACTACTGTACAGCAGTTCGCATAACAATTGTGCCGGAAAACCTCAATTCTTTTGTCTTCACGATAGTAACCAACGCATGTATTGTGTGTTTTATGTTCTATTTTTATGAAGCAGTCGCAAGTTGCCCTTTCTTAAGACGTCACTGGAAATACTGTTTTCCTCGCACAGAACGTTGGACGAGCTTTGGTGATTTTTTAACCTTAGGGTAAAAATCAAACCCTCTGTCACAGGTGGTGGGGTTGGTTGCGAGCCGCCGTCCAGCCATCAGAGAAAAAGGGGGCAAAATTCATATGCTTGAGCGCGGCCGCACGTTTTAATTCTCTCACGCATACTAATATTCTCCCATGGTATATTGTTCTTGCTCGCGAGCCGGGAAACCTCCCTCCCTCCCTCCCGGTTAGTAGTCTAACTTATGGACCATTGTTTCGTGCGCCCTTGCTGCTTCTTCGCTGCGTTTTACCGTCCACTTCCGTTATGCTTCGCTACTTCCATCACCACCAAACGGCAGTGCCGGGCGTGATGGAAGCAATGGACGCGATGCTAGGAAATGGTAGCGCTACCAGAGCACGGTCTCTAGACGAGTGAGGAAAGGTTTAAGCATATGGCACAAATGGCCCTTATTCTCGGGTGGTAGCCATTCAAATTGCGTTGCACCAGAAGACCCAGAGAAAAGCTAAATTTTACACCATTTCACAACTTTCCCGAAACATCTTGTCAGATTTTTACCACCACTCGGCCTAAACAACACAATGCAGAACAAGCGTGGCCAGTGTGTAGTTGTTTCATTTAATTCTATTAGCCTTTTTTCAGCTTCTCCCGCCTTAAATTAACCCAACCCCAGCAGCGATAGAGCACAGCGAACGAACGACAGCGACGAAACGAACTAATTCGCGCAGAGCGGTGTAAATTACGCGTCTGACGAACGAAATAAGTGCACATTGTCCAGCCCCACCTACGCGATCGCGCGCACTAAGTGGTTCAAATGGCTAAGGCGGTACGGGATCGAGACGTCCAACGCCATAGCGTCTGCGCATGTGCGTGATGTGGAATGGAAACGTTATTGGAGCCAGTACGTAGCAAGCTGAATAACAAAATATTTAAAAGTAATAAGCATCAAAAAAAAACACAAACTGCGACAAATCAATCAGTTTTATGGGTAGATAGTTTTAACGGAATTCATTCTAAGGCCTTAGCTTGATAGACGTTTTATTATTTTTAGAGAATTGAAGTCTCAATGGTTGGCTAGTATTATTTAAACTTTGAAGGATGGTATAGAGATTTATTTCCTTTACCAATACCTGGCCTGGCCGTTACTACAGAAATATAATTATTTTTTTAATAGACAATACAGCGTGACAGTTACATATTATGCTGCTGGTATTGTTAAACTGTGTGTGGTTGGTTGTTAACCATACTTTTTTTTCACTGCTTAGGCATAATTACTGTTGACGAAGAGTGCTCGTCGCCTTAAAACAGATGTAAAAATATGTTAGTGGATGTTTTGATATGCTTGCCAAGTTATGAAATGCAATACCCAAGCAAATTTTCACGACAATATCAATTCATGCAGCATATATGTTCTTAACCGGGAGGTACTAAACGATATTTTTAACATTAGTAAATAAATTATGGTTTAATTAGTGCAAATTCTGAGGATGAATTTATAAAAGTAATCAATTAACACCAACGTTTATAGTAAATTAGCGTAAACCTAAACCAGTAAACCTAATGCAATTAATTTGACATTTTGTCAAATCTTGGAACTAGAGTGATGATGTCGATGCTACAGATTGGTGTACCCCAATGTTATATAAACCATAATTAATCCTTCTAGTTGCGCGTCAGCATTCCCTGGGCATTCATAACGACGACAACTGGATGGACTTTAGCCAGCCAATGTACTTAGAAAATCTGGAAGCTTGCTTGAAGAAGTAGCAGAAGCGCAACCGAGTGCAGATACTCTAGCAATCTCACACGCAAAAAAAACCAAAAACACCCCAAAAACAACAAAAGTAAGACCTTGCTGTGTGTATTTCTGTCCTTTACAACCAAAACGGTCAGCAGATAAGACGACACACGTCGGGAAACGTAAGAGACGACTGGCCAGAGTCGAAATAAAGCACCATAACGTCGTCAGTCAGCCGAGCTTATCGGCTACGAGAACCAGCCTCCACAGGCGAAAATAAGCCAGGATCGACGTCTGGCTCGGCAGTATGGCATGACTACGGTGACCTTATCGAGAGAGGTGAACGGAGGTGTGGTCGAATCGTAATCGTGACGCACAAAAAAGTACGTACTTCGTCGGCAACGGCAATACGTTTGCAAAGATAGTGAGTGTGAGTGTGCCCCCACAATCGAAGTTAAGCATAGGATGGACATGCCCGATTCGGTGGCAACAATCGAACATTCTTTACACAACACAGTCTGATATTCACAGCTATCACCTTCAAGGTTGTGAGTTGCATTTCAAATTGTCTTCAGTGTGTAAAGAAGACCTTCGAAGGAACAGTGCAGACACACAATGTCATTCCCTGGATAAACATTATGCGACGATACATGAATTGGTGCACAGGTTAATCGATCGACGATAAGCTATGACTAATTTAGATTGTGGCACTAAATCCCCAAACCAGAAGCCACTGTAAAGCCTTTAAATAACGTGTCACTTTTACTACTAGCACATGCATGTGCTTTGGACTTCAATCCGCCAGCCATGGGTATTGGTATGGCCACACACGAGGGAACGACGTGCGGAGGAAGTAGAAAACGGAACAGAGCAGCATTTCAAGGAAAGAACTGAACAGTAAATGATCCATCGTGATAACGATGAAATCGCATACAAAAAAAAGTCTATTTTTAGATGACCGAAGGACTCACAAATCATCCGTGTGTGATAAGGAGAAGACTATAGCCGAAGAAGGGAAGGCTCGATGCGATAACTCGATCGCCCAATCAATGATTTAACATTTTTTGGCCCCCCAGTGACGCCTGTCCGGAGAGCGAAGCGTGTATATCACCAATCTGATGGATCGGAGGGCGGACTCGTTATCAGCCGACTTGTGTGTGTACAGTTTCGCTTTATAGTGCGCGCGAGTCGTATAATGATTTGATGAAATTTGCAACAGATTAACACGTCTTTTATAGCGAATCTAACAACAAGCTTTTATGCCTGTCGGTGTCTTCATTGTTTCAAAAGTCACATAATTCTATACCACAAGGTTCGAAATGATTTTTTGCTAACGATGTAATTTTTTTTACTATCCCTAGTGTTCATTAATCGCTTTAACACTTCCTGGACTTACCTTTGAAAAACTGTAGTCTGCCACCGTGTGCCGTACCCGTCCCGAAAGCGGCCGCTGTCCCATTCACCATGGGCCTTCCAGCAACACCGGGTGTTCCGACCATTTTCGTGGATGATGGTTTCGGTACCGTGCTGCCACCTCCGTTTGCGGTACTACTGTTCCGTTCGTTTGATGCGGCCGCTGCTGCGATGGACTTGAGCGCACGCTCTTTTGGATGCACCACGCTGGAAAAGTTAGCAACGGACGATGCCGGAAGCGGTTGAAGCGTCGTATCGGCCATTGGCTCGGACTTCGGTGGAGACGATTTTGCCGGCCCGTCCATAGACGAGGGCGACAGGGAAGCTGCATTGGAAGAGGAACTTGCCGTGGACAGGGGCGATCCGTCCGGCGAGCTGCTCCGTTTGTGTGTGGGGGGAGGCGACCGGACATCGCCATCTGTCCTTCGTACTGCTGCTTTACCTTCCCCAGCAGGTGTAGTGTGTGCTTCTTTCGACGCCGACGACGACGACGATGAGGGAGTCACTTTCGTATCGTGCCCTTCGGCCTCGGAGCACGCCGAGGACGCTGCGGCTGCAGAAGGTGACGCGTGCGGTTTTGTTTCCTCCTTCACCAGTGCTACTGCGCTAGTTGATCGAGGAGGAGTCTTCTCATCGGGGCAGCTAAAATTGGCCACCTGCTCCGACATGTCGGCGTTGCATTTTGTCAATATTTGGCTGAGGATTTCTTTGTGCTGCTGCTGTTCGATCGGTTCCGGTGTTTCAGGACGGTGCGCTGCAACGTAACTGCTGGCGGTGGACTGTAGATCCTGCGATGCTGGCGCTGGGTTGATAACGTACATCTCGCGTCTCGAGCGGCGAACAACAATTGCGCACGTTTCGGGCAACACCGGAAGGACACGATTGTTCGCTCACTTTGCGCTCCCTTCTACAGTGCTGCGCTCGTACGTGGTGGTTGATTGCACATGCACCGGATGCACGGAACGGCAGATTGCAATCGTTGAGCACGTACGACGATGGGGGCAATGCGGAGGAACTTGCTGCTGCCGTTGTAGTTCGTCTTCATTTCTACTCCGCTACTATTGCGACAGAACATTACACATTGTGCCCAGCAACTTAGAAATCGTCCTCATACTCTGCAATGGCTCTCTCTGTAACCTTTTCGACCGGTAGTATCAATCGAGATCGCAGTAACGCTAGTCCTAGTAGGCTGTATCATCTAGTCTCGTATTTCTCTCTGTAGCTGTCCCTTTCCTGCTGTACTTTTTCTGACCATGTGAGAATGTTCGTATTAAGTGGGAAGATGTCACATTTTTTTGTGATTATCGATATCTTCTGGTATGCATGCCCAATTTGTAGTCCACAGTATTCCCTTCACTACTGCTTATTAGGCCATAATTCGCATCGGTTTTAGGCACACGTGGAACTGCTTGAATTGTAAATATATTCACTTTCTAATGCATTGCTTTGCAGCATTTCTTTTTGCATTATTCTTATAAGAGCTATTTTTACCTAAAATCTGCATTGCGTTAGTCTTTACCACATACAAGGATGGTATCCTCCTTCAGCTTAATAGAATCATCTTGCATACTGAAAGTACTTGCGTTGTCACCCTTTATACTGTTGAACAACCGTTGCCAGGAAACGTTGGAATGCGTATGTGTATGCGTATGTGGTTGTATGTTTAATTTTGATTCTTCTGCATTGGAGACTGCAGATTTTATTCACGACGCAAACGCCTTACTCTATCTTTGTGTGCTTTGCACTGCTCTGACGTTGGTGCCGTAGACATTTCGATACGATTGCAATTAATATGCACACCCTCTTTGTGTATACCGGCAGCACGGGGGTAGAATATGTAAAATGTGGAAGGATGCAGTTCCAACCTCAATATTCGCCTCGGGAGTCGTGCCACTACTACAATGCAAGGGATGCTGCTGCTGCTGCTGCTGCCGGTCTACACGGCCCACCAGTGCAGTTGTAGCAAGGTATTACGGGTTGCGAGTGTGAACATCTGTGAGGGAATAAAAGATATGTGGCAAATATCAATATTTAGTCAATAATTGCGAACTATCAATAATATGGACAGGCAAACGTAGACAATTGAGGTCTGAAATCATTATTGGAGTTTTAAAAAAGTATTGAGAAAACGAAAGAACTGTTTGTAATAAAATTATCAGTTAAAAAAACACAATAAACAACCGGACTGCTCCTTTAGTCTGCATTCCTCAGTGTTAAGCTGACAAACACTAACCTCAAACCGAATTTACACTTCATCAAATAATAATTAGCACCTTTTCCTTTTTCGGTAGAGTATTACATTAGTTCGACCACCCAAGATTTCTCGTGAACCGAACACCTCATGCTCATAGTTATGTATGCGAACTAGAGAATGGCGCTTTGATAAGTGTTTTAAAACATCTGATATTTCTTTTAATCCATGATATATTCTTATATTTTCAATATCTCTATGGAGTTTCTTGAGACACGCAGACACGCCGTTTGACAATTTAAAAAATATACCCCTCACTGTCGAATTCAGTTTTATTGAAAAAGTAACATGAAACAAATCATTTCATTTCTAGTGTGGCTTAAAAATGTTTCCGTGACAAATAAGATATTAATATAATCATATACGACAGCAAATCAGGTACAGTTGTGTATACCAACAGAAGGTTAATAAATCACTTTAACAAACGTTATTTGATTTACTATTGAAATCAATTCAGTGCAGTTGTCTGTAGTCATTAGTTTCGTAATAGTAAAAAGGGTCCTTCCTTTCTGCCTTATTGCAAGCAGCCTATCATTCCTTTTCGTTTAGCTTAAGAAAAAGTAAGTAAGATATTTGTCATATTCAGATGCTTTGTTTAGTTCTAATAATCTCATTTCCTGCATGGATTTCAAGGTTTCTCATTATGAATATATAGAAAAAAAAACGTTATCGTGAGGAGCAGTTCATGCTTACCCAAATCAGAGCAGATCGATGACTGAAATTATGGAATCTGGCACATTTCTGACAAACAGGAAAAAATATCTTCACCATCAGGATAATTAGAAGCCTTAGGAGAAGTTGCTGAGTTATCGAACTTCCATCGTTCTTCATAACCATTTGCCGAAACTGTGGTTAAACTTTCAGCAAACTTGTGGCGTTCCTTCTTTCCCTACACTTCCAAAATCTTTCACTCGCTTACCCTGTTTGCTACACCACCCAATCACACCTCTTGGTGTGTCACTGTAAAATGCGGCACTTTTTTGCAACCTTTCCACCTGTGCTATGCAAAAACACAAGAACTGTACACGTGAAATTGAACCGTAGGAATATATTTGCTCACCACATCACTACACCACACACTTTAGGCACAGAGAACGGCTGAGTACGGCTTGTAATATTGTACAATTATTCTATTGAAAAATTGTGGCACTATTTCTTGTCACTATATATCACGACACTACGACACTTTGTTAGCACGAAAGAAAACTATTCTGGATGAGAGAAAATTGGTTAAACAAGAAAAACACACACGAATCCGATATGCAACACATAAAAAGAAAGAGTGCTTATGGTACAAATAAAAAATTAACAGGACAATCTACACGCATCCTTCCTTGCTTGCTTGCTCGAAAGCCTACTTGGTTTCGGAAAAAAAACTTTCACTACCATCACATCGAACGACACGCACACACACACTTGACACCGCGTTTATACGATGCATGGAAACGCATACATACATCCTACTTCTGCTGAACACATCACTTGGTTGCCACCTAGTCGTATGTTCGTGGTAGTGGCCGTCCATTCGAGATTTTCACTTGTTTTCCATCGGCGCGTACTACCGAAGCTTAATAAATAAAAAAAAATCAACACCGCGACACTGCTTTACACAAAACAGCACCATTTCCCGAAATTCCCACACGGATATTCACCTTATACCGTGCATGCCACCTGTCAACGATTGTTTTCGTTACAAACACACACACACACACACATGCAACCTGTTTAGTCTATCTTTTCTACACCCCTCGAAAAGGAAGCCACCACACCACACGGGTGTGTAAGGAGTCGACAGCGTTTTTTCGATCAAAACAATAAACAAATGGAGAAAACGACAAAATAAGCAGCAAATTTTGCGAGCTATTTTACTGATCGGTTCCACGGACAATCTGCTGCACACTTCGCCCACAGATACCAGTGTTTTGCTTTTACTACTGCCTACACGGGGCATGCTGCTGCTCATGCCTTTTGCTTGTTTGGATTCACTTTTCCAATCGAAGCATGCGCGCGCGCGCGCACTTGTTGGATACCGCCGCGCGTCTACAACGTATTTACGAAAGTTCGCGTTTTGATGTAGCCTTCGCTGCCTTGCTCGCTTGCACCTTTTCCTGCCGCAAGGTGTATTGTATATGTTTACTCCTAGCTTACTTTGCGCTTTGTAACCCCCGCAACATGACGAAACGAACGAGCAGAACGAACATCTGTGAGAAGTGGAGCTTTATCTTGCCCAACGAGAGTGCGATTTGACAGGTGGAACGATTGGATGACAAGCAAAACTGCAACGTTTTTTCCACTTTTGATAATTCATTGTTTTTACTTCGTTACTGCTATACGACACATTTATGATGTGCACAGGCAAAATTGCATCTTTTCTTTCGTCCTCTCTCGGTAAGTCGTCGTGAACCGAAATTTGTAGTGGGAGTTCGTTTCCGGTGATCATGTTTCCTTGCATTCCAACGCCGTCTACGAAACTTTGTGGCGCACATATTTTAGACATCCAGTATGAGAATATGTGCGTCAGTAAATATGTCGCTTATCCTGGAGGCGAGGACAACGCGAACCATCGGGGACTAGTGGACAGCAAGCAAGAAAGCTTGCTGAGAGCAGGACGAAAAACGGGACGAAGTGACGGGAACCATACGAAAGAAAGGGAGAGCAAGCGTGCCTTTTATAATGCTAGCAAACGCGAATAAGCCACTAACCGAAAGAGACGAACCGGTTCGCCGTTTCGTGGATACACGCAACGGATACCGTGCTCACACACTTGAGCATGATATATACACCTTCCCTTTTCCAGCGGCCCGCGTCCAAAATCGCCGTTTGAAACCGCCTCCAACCCATTTCAGTGGCTGACTGCATGCCTGCAATTGGGAGGAAAAAAAGACACTCTTCTTATACGTTTTTCGCTACGAGAAAAAAGACGTCGACCAATATCAAGAACCCCAAATATCTTGAATCACCATGAGGAAATTCATTCTTTTGTCTTTTTTTTCGATCCCATTCGGAACTATTGGCTTCGCCACAAGCACCGCAGTTACTCTAGAAATTGTCTTAAAAGCCTCCATGCACTAGGCAATGCGGTATTTTGCTTTGATTGGAATGAGTTGAACCCAACGCACATCGAAGACACCCGGGTTCGGTGGAGTTTGCAGTACAACACATGATCATTCTACAGTCTGCTCACAAGTGCCACGAAATCATCTCACGACCGCAGCTCACCGGTATAAGGACTCGGCCACTACACAAAGGATTCATTGATGACAGCGACTCCTGCGCAGTTTTGTGGCCTTGCAGGGTGCAGAAAAATAATTCACACCAAACCTAATCCTTTGCATCGAATCTATCCGCCCGATTCTTCAGTGTATTACCCTTTTTTACCAGCCTTCTACGCCCAAAGGGCGCATTCATTTGTGCTCCTGTCACCCCGGGATATTTGCTGCTCACTTGCTCCGTTCTCATTGCGTGAGGTTTTCACGCTCACCTTCATCGCATATGTACACGACGCGGCTGAAACGAGATAACACCTTGTCGGTACTGAATATCCTTTCTCACTCTCCATTCTCACCCCGCTCGCATCGAGCTTTTTCGTTTGTTCGACGTGTGCGCACAATCAGGAAAGGTGAGAAGGAATACCACATGAGAATGAAAGACTGGCGCGCGCACACACACACACGCGTACGCAGCACACGCAGGTATCCGCAGGAAGGCATGGAAAAGCAAAAGTAAAAACAGACGATTTGATGTCCACCACACATCTCGACGGGCATGCACACACAAACACAGCGCTTTTTATACGCACAACCTGGCACGCACGCATACGGTGAGCTGTCTACCGTCGTCCCTTCTCCTCCTGCTACTATATGAATTCTTTCCGTTTTCCGTTAAACACACGGATTCTTGATGATGCCGCTTGTCTCGTTCGCTCCAGTGTCGGTCTTTTTCTGTTGCGCAGCAACGACCTGGGCCCGCCGCTCACACACCATCTCTACATCAGCTCATTATTCCACCTTCACGTATTATTCTTCAATTCCTTCCCGTTGCCTTCTTCGCCGAGCGAGCTGGGCTCGCATTGATAATGCCGTGCATGATCATGATGATGATGATGATGGTGATGATGATGATGCTGTTGGTGTAGGTTTTGCCACATCCCCAAACTCCTACACGCCAACCTTTTGTTTTCCCCCTTTTCCCCCTCGGGCCATTCAAGCTCATGAAAAGGAAACTTCCTTCCGCCACACCGTCATCCGATCCAGTGGGTTCTTGTGGGACGGATGAAAGCGCACATACCTCTTTCTCT